>BQNB010026849.1:43756-55421 GCA_026074375.1 Tanacetum coccineum | reverse complement strand
AACGAGTGGTAAAGATAGAAGTGATAAAGGTTATGGTACTAATAGCTTGTTGGAACAATAGAGGGATTCTTATCCGGATAATGATGATTATGACCCGTATGATGATGACATGTACGAGAATCATGATTTATCCGAGCACCTGCAGTCTATTTGTGATGATCTTGATATCACAGTCCGTGGCAGGAAAAAAATAGATTTTTTGATGTTTGTTGAGTCAATTGTAATCTAGTCTTAGTAGTATTATCCTGTGGGGTAGTTGTACTTGTTATGTTCGCTTCTATGCCTATGTAACATGCTGAGATGTGGGACTCGCTCACATCTGTTGTACTGAATCATTTTTTGGAGTAATATATTTACCGAGGAAACTCTTTACCCAAAAAAACAGCAGCTTCTATTTAGTTAAAATTGTTTGTACTTTCATTACCTCATTTAAAAGATCTTTATCAAAAATATTAAATATGTCTTTTAAGGTCTTTAAAAATGGAATTATTTTGTTTTGAAAAACAGCTTTAGTGTGTTCAAACCCCTATTCTCCTTCTGTTAAAGCATCAGGTGTAATTCGCTTTTTTACCACATTGTTAAATTGGCCAAGATGGCATTTAAGCTTTTTAAGGCTTGTATTAACTAGGCTTAACTTAGGAAGTTTCCGAGGAGCCTCAATGTTTACAGGTGATGAAGCAGATTGGTCAGTATTAGGGTGTGAAGTTTGTAACCTAAAAGCTTGTTCATCAGACAGTTCTTGTTGTGGAATGAAACGTTTACCAAAATCTTCAGATAATTGATTTAACTCAGCATAATTAATTGGTTTAATGTTAACTTTCTTTTCTAAAACCATTGGATCACTTTGTTTTAAAAGCATTTTGGATCGACTCTCTTCCTAAAGCATCAAAATCTCTTCTGAATCAGCAATTGAAATCACATTGGTTTCCTTTGCAATAACACTAACATCATAAAGCATTGGCCTAATTGATGACATCAAATAACGTCTATTTTATAGCATCATTTATCCCATGTAATTAACCATTTTTGTATAATTATTGCAAAGAATTGTTACTTAATCGTTTGTATTTGAGAATTACAGTAATTATGGAGTACTTGGTGAAAGTTAACTAAAAGGCACACATTCTGGAGCTTAAACGAAGATATTTTGAAGATTACTGTTCTGACAATCAATACGCCGTATCCATCAAGGAAGATATGACATATTAGTGCCTGCACTTCACTAAAGACCACGAAGGAAACAAGATCCAATACGCCATATCCAGAAGAAGGCAATACGCCGTATTCAAGCTATATGGAAATAAAATATTGTGAAAGATATCAAATGTGGTCCTTACTCCAAGAAACCCCCGATACGCCGTATTAAAGATCCTATAAATAGAAAACTCAAAAACGAGTTTTAAGTGTGCTAAATCATATTTTCGATACCTAAACCACAAAAGTCGATTTTCAGAGGAGAAGAAGAGCAGAAGAGGTCTTGCAACGTGATTAATTCCATAGGAGAAAACTTGTAAACTCCTATACTCTTGTAATCATTCAGTTTTTGGTATCATTCGTTAACTCGGTTAGTTTACCTTGACTAAACTATTACTCTTGTATTGATTATGACGTTTGAAGGCTAATACCTTCGGGTGTTTGCCATTATTATGAAGATCTTAATGTTTGGTTTGTTTATCTCGATTTCTTAATTTATCGTTGATTGCTTGTTTATGTTTATCAATTTATACTTGTTTACGTGCTTAAGTATGCGACCTATCATTCAACTGGGTCTAGTCCTACATATTTAATACGCTGCAACTTCGGTGTTGTTTGGGCGTAGGCTAAGAGTCCGGGATAGCTCCCTATATTGCAATCTATATATCTAGAATCATAAGATCACAAATATTGACCTATCTTTGCCCTTAGATTTTGAGACGAGTACGTTCTCGATTAATTGGTAAAGACTTGGTTAGTGGACTACTAGTGTATGAATTGCCATTAAGCAGTAAGTGGGTAAAGTCTCTATGAGCTAGGGTTTAACAAGATCACCATTGCTTTAATCCCTAAGATAGATTATAATCAGAACATAAGGATGATTTATGCGGACTTTGCGTTTATCATTGTGACAAAATTCTACGTGTCTAGGTTTAAGGAAGAAGTACCGCCTTAATCTTAAGAATGATATGCTACCTCGAGATAAGTAATCATTGCACTAAATAAGCAAACCAGCGTTCTAATTGGATTAATAATGGTTAATACAGTTTTCTTATATTTGGATAGACAACTCTTTTATCTATCTGTTATTTGCTTTGGGAGTGTTTTAGTGTCTTAAGTAGATTTTAGTCACCAGAAAACCCGTGTCAGTCTCTCAGGCTGAAAACCCCCCCTTATCTATTAGATTTAGGATTAACATATGTTTGGCATAGATTAGACTAACTTAGATTATAAAAACCAAAGTATTAATAAATTGAAAGTGTTTCTCGCTCTTAGTGATCGACACCCTACTTACCACTTTACTATTAGATTTAGGATTAACATATGTTTGGCATAGATTATATGTTGTTTTTGGTTAAGTCGGCAAAATATAAATTTAAAACTTGAAATGATAAAATTAACACCACACAACGACACAATCATTTGGATTTAAGAAATTACCACTTTACTATTATTTCAAGTTTGGTTCAAATTCATTACGAATTTGACTTTAGTTGACTCTTGCGAGTTTAATAATCGTAAGTTCTTGCGAGTTTGACTTTCGTTGGTTCTTGCGAGTTTGACTTAAGTTAATACTTGCAAGTTTGACGTTTGTTAAATCTTACGAATTTTAACTTAAGGTTAACCATTGCGAGTTTGACCACTTTTGACTTTTGGTTACAAGTTTTATACCAACAATAACAATCAAATTCTATCTTCATTCACCTATCTATAATCACATCACACCACTCATTATACTTTATCATGGCTCGACAATAAGATTATATCAACGCTGGTTGAGAAAACTGACCCCCAGTACTTTATCGTGAAGCCTATGTTTCTTGGAAAAGTCGTATCCTAAGATACCTTGATACTACGCCAAATGGGAAACAGCTTGAATCTGTTCTTAAAGGTCTGTATCAGATTAAAGTTATATTAGAGTCGGGAGATGCATCACTTGATCCTCCTGTTGCACCAATCACCCTACTACATACTGAAAAGAACTTGAAAGATGAAGACCTAGTTTGATTTTTGGTAGAAATTTGAAATGTCAACCAACGAACTATATCAATGGATGCTTTCAATCGTAGACGATTCTTTATAAATGTTTGTGCACTTTGCCTGTCTAAAATGTTTCCAATGTGCCCTTCTTGGTTCAACAAATTTTTGCAAAATGTCACAACATTTCTATGCTGTGAACACCCAATGTGCTTAAGGAATGCACATTTTTTTTTCATCATTAACTTTTTTCCAATTATCAAATCCTTTCACTATAAATGCATATGAGCAAATACGAACATATGGAGAGCCACTAAATAAGTGGCAAACAAAGCAATATGCGGCATTTGTTGTATAACCAATTAGGAAAGATACCGAACCATGAGTATTGGAATCTACGGGGATGCTTTTGTGAACCTTTAGCAGGATACGTTTTCAAATGAATTTGGAAAGGTCTCTTATTCAAGTAAGCCAATCTTACTTTTTCTTTCTTATTAGCCGTGTACTCACACATTTGTTTTCGCTTCCCAGAATCTCTTTTCAAAGAATTAAGATCCACTTCCCCGGTATCTGGCTTTGGAAATTCAGAAATATGCTTCTCTATTTGATTTGAGTTTCATTTTGGACTTGCATGATATTTAATGAATGTGATTAGTAGTTTATGGTCAGTTTTTATTTACAAAGAACCTTTATATCAACTACCTTAGATCTCTCAGTTTTCGTTTTCGTTTGTTAATTTACATAAAGTTGGTGGCAAATCTTTGTTATAAAATAAACAAACCAGTCATATTTTACTTACAAATATTGTTTAATTCAATACGATATCCGTGAATACTAAACCACGTAAAGATACTGACTAAAGGGGTGTTTGGCTAGTCTTTATATGATGTGCTTATAAGCTTATTAGCTTATATGTGTCAAATGATCTCAAACTAAGTGTTTGGCTAAGCTTATATAAATGGGCTTATAAACTTATATTAAGGGGCTAATGGTCTAAAAATACATCAAAGTTTTCTCATTTTCCTTTTGTAGGCATTCAACTTTTAATTTTTCTTTATGTGCCACGAATATGCTAATCTTCCTATTATAGCTATGATTAGTAAATAAACCTGAGAGTAAATTGCAAAAATCATCCATGTGGTTTGTAGTTTGTGGCACTAATCATCCCTAGCCGATACTATTGGCACTAATCATCCATGCGTGGCAAATATCTGGCAAAAATCATCCTTATTGGGGATGATTTTTGCAAAAAGTTTATAAAAAGTTTTGCAAAAATCATCCCTCTAGGGATGATTTTTGTCGAACGTTTCACCACTCAGGAATGATTAGCGCCAATAGTATCGGCTAGGAATGATTAGTGGCACAAACTACAAACCACAGGGATGATTTTTGCAATTTACTCTAAATCTGACGTTATCTATGTTTCCCTTTTAACCCTTTAACTTATTTTTTTTATAAAATCACCCTTTTAACTTGTTTTTTTTATAAATCTTTTCTAATTATTAAATACATACGCAAGTTACACATCTCAGATCATTAGCCCTAATTCAGATACTTATTATACATCTCAGATTATAAGAAAAATGTAATCTTTTCAAATCTTTAAATCCATACCCAATTTACACATCTCAGATCATTAGCCCTAAAAAAATGGAATCACAAATCCCTATACCCACAATTCATTTAAATAAACCCAGTTGAATCATAGTGGCATAAACCCTATATTCTCAAATAGGTATGTTAATAATTTTTACAATATGATTAATTAATATTGTTAGAGTATGTTTCTGAATGTTATAGATCGATCTTTCACAATTTATAAAAATGATGTAACAAGCTATTCACATGGCTACTCTTTCAAAAAGTATTGCTGTTAGAGCTTCTTCTAAATTGAAGTGGGTCCCACATCAATTCTATTCTTACTCCTCCGCCGCTGCCGCCGTCCCTTAGCTTCAACCGCCGTCGCCGCCACAATCGTTTTCTCAGCCTCAAGGTTTGTCTCTTGTTGTTTTTTGTATAATTATGCATTTAGTGGGTCTCTTGTCTCTTGTTGGGATTGCTTCTTCTTTAAGCTTAGGGTCATAGATGGATGGAATCTTGGTTCGTAGTAGTGCTAATTTTCGTAATTGATCCCAAATGCACCGGGTCAGAAATTTTTTGTTTATTACATTCAAAAAGATTTGTGTGCGGTCATTGGTTCCGCTACTGCGTGTGCTTATAAATAAGGACTTAGGGGATGTTTGTTTCAGCTTATGGCTTATTTGGTTTTGGGCTTATGTTTCATAAGCTCAGTTTTTGTAGCTTATTTTTAACTTTTCGGCTTATATAAGTTTATTATGTCATAATGAACTTATATAGCCGAAAAGTTTGAAAATAAGCCACAAAAAGTGAGCTTATTGAACATAAGCCCAAAACCAAATAAGCCATAAGCCGGATATATAAGCCGAAACAAAAATCCCCTTATAAGCTGGTTAACAAGCATCCACCTTGTACTTCTGGAAGCTGTGTGACAAACAAGCATCCACCTTGTACTTGTATGAATGGCTTTGAACCAAAATTCCCACAAGAGTGGAAATCATCAGATTGAGCGAGTGGGTGTCAAAGAAAAAAGGCTTTGAATTGTGGGAGCGAGTATGGATTTCAAAAAGTATCAGGACTGAAACTTCCAGACACACGAAAGTCGTGGTATAACCAAGGCCTGTCACTTAGGGAATGTTTGCTATGGTTTGACAATTTGATGGATATCAGAGAGTTCAATGGAGGTCAACATATTTATATAAGAATGGCTGCCTCCGAGCTAGCAGGTACACATTAGCTTCCGTTGTGTTAACTTCGCGTTTTCAGCTTATGAACTGATGCAAACTATTATCATTTGTTAATAGCACGTCGTATGGTCAACAAAAAGAAAGAAGTAATCACTGTGGTCCTACCAATTTTATCAGTCGCACTAATTCTGGCTGATGTAGTGCGTTCCTGTAGGAAAAGAAAGAAAAGGAAAAGGCTGCACATGAAAAACAGAGGTAGCAAAGGCAACAGACACCAAATCTCTTATTCGATGAGAGAGTTTACAAGTCAAAAATAAGCTGGTATTGCATCTCCAGTTTGATAAGTTCAGCCTCATAAAGTTCCTTTTGCTGATATGGATGCTGATAATGGTTGGGTAAATGGTCAGCCACAGCTGCTAGATCTCGAGAGCATGGCATTTCACTCGTAAAGATATACGAATTTTATGTTCAGATTCATTCGTGAAGATATACGAATTTTAAATATGTTTGTGGAGCGGATGATTTTGTGATATTTGGATATATGAAGATCTCAGTTTTTTTTATTGTTGTGAAGGTTTTTTTATTAGTTTTGATTTTTGGATATATGAAAATTTGTTGGATGTTGTTTGTTTAAAAAGTTATCTAGCTCATAAGTGGTGGGGGAGTGTGGAGAAAGAAGTGAGGTCCACTGGTGGCAGAGAGTGGAGAAAGTGGTGGTTGGGAGGAGGAGGTATGGTGGTGTGATGGTGGTGGAAGAGCTTGAATAGAAGATGAAGAAGAAGAGATTGAATCATTGGGTTAAAAGGGTGGATTTTATAAAAAATAAATTATAAGGGCCATATATAACATTGGAAAAAAAGTAAAACTGAAAAAATGTATTAACATAGTGCCACGTTAGCTTTTTTGTTAGTCATGGCTACAATAGGAAGATTAGCATATTCGTGGCACACAAAAGAAAAATTAAAAGTTGAATGCCCACAAAAGGAAAACGGGAAAACTTCGATGCATTTTTAGACCATTAGCCCTATATTAGGGGGGTTTTAATAAGCCACAAAAGTTTGGCTTTTCTTAAGTGGGGTTGGACTTATATAAATGTTGCATTATAAATTACAAATTTACCCTCAGTTGTACTTAATTTAACATTAATATTTTTCAACGCATGTCTTTTAGTCATTTACCACTCTAAACTAAGGCAAACATTTGAAGTTACAACTTATTAAATATAAGCTAATCTAAACACTTAACATGCGCTTATGAGCTTATGATATATAAGCTACAAGCCGCTTATATAACATAAGCATAAGCGCAACTCATAAGCTTAGCCAAACACTCCCTAACTACGTAAAAAAGATTTGAAAATTGTTGCATCTGCTGTTAAGTTAAAAACTAAGATTAAGCCAAACAAAATACATGATGATGTAAATCTTCAAGTTATCGGTTGATTATTAAAGAACTTTGATTAATATGATATGGTTGGTAAAAGTATTTGAAAAAAAAAACATTTAGAGTCCGATAATGGCAAAGCCACAAAGTATCCTGTATATAATAGGCTCAAGTTGCATGCAGTTTTTGTTAATTAAGCTAGTAAGCTACTTAGAGCGACGAGCATGGTCACACTGGACCGGCGCCAAAGTGACATAGCACCCAATTTGACATGCTAAATGCATGTTATGATACCGTACCCCCTCTTATGCCAAATTCATGTCACTTAAATGGTGTGCGCCACTTATTGATTCTCTTTCTTTTTTTTTTGTTTTGTATGTAGTGTTGTGTTTTGATTGGGTAAAAGTGAAAACAAACCAAACTTTTATCAAACAACTTGAGCTTGACTCGATCGAGTCGAGCTTTTATCGAGCTCAAGCCCGATCCTGAGCTTAATAAACCAGCTCGAAAGACATAACAAGCGGAGCTCAAGCTTTTAATAGCTTGAGCTCGAGCTTTTCGAACCTTCAATAACATATATATTTTTATTATACATATTCATGTAAACAACCTTAAAGCTAATGTGAACATTGGTATAATAATTAAAGATTTGTAGGACAATTTAAACCTTTGTCTCCCGAAAGTTTTGTATAAGTTCTTAGCTCTTGTGTTCATTGCGTGTTTTTTGAATTTATTGATGAATTTAGCTATCGAATGAAATGTTTATGTATAAATTCAAGCTTTTCAAGCCAAGCTCGAGCTTTACTCAAGCCAAAATCAAGCCTGAATGATTAATGCTCGTCAAGCTATCAAGCCAAGCTCAAACCTACCTTATAATTTTTGAGTCAAATTCAAGCCCTGTCATGCTCGAGTTCGGCTTGACTTGATTACACCCCCTAGGATTGGTTATGGTGAGGCTTAAATGGATATATTTGGCATGAGATTTGACATGCTATGAGTGAAAAGATATTTGAAATCTGCATGTTAAAATGAGGTGCCGCTAAGGTATTCGTATACCTGATGCCTCTCTCTCAAAACAAACACAACACCTCACTGCCTCTCTTTAAACCAAAACCCTCCCAAACACCCACTGCCGCCACCATCTTCGCTGCCATCTGCCGAGCTCACGACCATAGTTTCAGTGGTTTATTCAGTTAGTGGTTGTTAGTGTGTGTTTATTGTGGTTTCGGTGTGGGTTATTTGTTGTATTTTGGTGGTTTGTGTTTCATTGATTTTTTTAGATCTGAAACCCGTTCATGGTTTAGTTCTTTTTGTTGCTAGATTTATTGAAAAAGGTTTTACTGGTTTCAGGGGTGTTTTGTTTATTTATAGATCTAACTGATTTTGGGTTTTTTAATTCAAAAAAAGAGATCTAAACAATTTCTACTATTTTTTGTTGGGTTTGTGTTTCCCGGTTAAAACCTAAGATATGGCCATCGGTTTTAGTTCTTGTGTTCTCATATTACGAGAAGGATTATAGATGTTAATTAGATCTAAAGAGTTTGTAGGTTTTTCTATATAAAGTTTGAATCGCTGTTTTTGGTTAAAAAATTGTTTTTGTCCTTAGACAAACATTACCAAATGTAGCTATGAATTTGTTTGTGGCAACAGAAAGTGATATCGTGTTATTGATAACTTTAGGTTGCTCGCTTCTCCTCATGGTAGTTATTAGCAAGTGTTATTTCCTTCTTGGAAATGCTCGTGCTCGAACTTGAAATGTCTAACACCTCGTCTTGCTAAAACCCTTTTAAAATCATATTTAGATCTTTAATTTCAATCAAATTCTTTCAACAAATGTAGTTCATGTAATTGTAAACATGTACATTAAATGTTTGCTAGTGAAAATCTTGTTAAAACTTACTGCACTATACTACTACTATGCAAGACTTGCTTTTTTTGGGTAAAGGGTTTTCCCGGTAAATTTTATTACGCTAAAAAACAATTAAGTTCAAAGGATGAGGGTGAGTCCCACATGTCCCCGTTACATAGGCAAACAACTTCCTTTGAGGAAGAAACACAATTAGATAAGACCTAGAAAAGAAACAATAATACAAGAAAATTATTTCTTCTTACGACCTCTAACTTTAATATCCAAGTTATCACAAATAGCTTGAAGCTTATCAGAAATTTCCTGACCTTCATATATATCATCATCGTATGGGTCGTATTCGTAGTCATCATTCTCGTAATATTCCTTCCACTGCTCAAGCAAACTCTGTGTACCATAGCCATCCTTCTTAGCCAAGAAATTAGCCATTTCATTATCAACTGAACAACCTCATCCTCACTATCATAATCACCCAAAGAAACAACCTTTTCCAAAGGTTTTCCCTCATCATCCACCAAAGTAACTTTCCTATCAATAATTAATTTTTCAATCTTATTAATTTTCTCAATTATAGGTGTAGTACTAGGACTACTAGAATCCACATTCTAGAACGAAGATCCACTAGAGTTAGCCTCTTGGCTGTCCAAATTTAAAGTTCCCCCATAGGAACCCAACTCCACATCATTTTCAACCGAGGTAAGTACATCAAAAGGGTTTGACTTACTAACCTCTTTAGTAGGCTCTACATTTTTCTTCTTATTTCCGCTAGTGTTGGCAGTAGGCTTTTTCGAACAAGTTGATAAACTTGTTTTGTTGGTTTAAATCCTACCTTCTAGCCAACCGGAATACCTTTAGGAGTTTGACTAGGCTTCTCCAAATTCTTCGTCTCACCAGCACCTATATTCTTTGGACATTCCTCTTGAACATGGCCAAAAACTTTACAACATGCATACCTAGGAGGTTTCCACTCATACTCAACACGAATATTACATGTATAGAAGTGATGTGTGCTTAAATACACATCATTTATTACCCGGAAAACACTATTAATTAGACTAAAAACATGAAATATGCTTAATATTATTGCAAATATGTTTGGTTTATGTTTTTATGTCTTGCAGGTACAAATGATTGAAAACAATGCAAAAACGACGACTTTCGGATATGATTCAACGACGTTTACGCGTTTTTCGAGATCAAGCAAAGTCGTTAATATTTCCCGAGCATGCCATTAGAAATAGCACGAGATTACGAGTCCGACGATGCTTTCATTGTTTATTGAACCGACCCATTACCCTTTATAAGGGCCGAGCCGACCCTTATATATACTAAGTCCAAGTGCTCCTATCCACAAACCCACGCACAGCCAGCCCAATGCCAAAGGATTATCTTAGGCCCAACAATAACAAATGCAAATCTAAAAGTCAACCCCATGACTTAATTGGCTCGGCCCAAATTTGACTTATGATGTTGGTAAGAAGACTCGGCCCAGCAAGAAGTCCATGGAATGAAATCATAAGCCCTTTTATTTCTGCTTTGATACTACGCAAGTGATAAAAAGGAAAGAAAGGAGATCGAATATATATCTTTCAATATCTTATCTTTTATATTGAAATATTGCACTTTTTTTCATTGGTAGATTTAGGTAGTAGCAGTAGGTAGATTAGAAATAGATTAGATTAGTTTTAATCTATTATTGCAGATTTCATTTCCTTGTAATAGTTAAGATTTATATTTGTACCGCACCGTTTATTTATCAAAGTATGTTTTCGGGATGCTCATTTGTTGATGAATCGAACAGGTTTAGTATTTGTTGGTTTATGAATTGTTGATTGATGTTTCGAAGGTTTAGAAGATTATTTTTCCAGATTTTGCTATTGTTGGTATCGTGTGCTGTTTGGATTCGAACAAGAGTAGAGCAGCAATTAAAAAAAAGAATAGATAGAAAGGAGGCAGCAGATATGGGGCTATCTCCATTTTTAATATTCGCTATTTTCTTTTCTCTTTTAATTTTATATTTCGTAGGTACTAGTAGCAGATTTGGTTCTAAGAGTTTATTTGGTAGTAATGGAAATAGTTGATTTGATTATTCGGGTATTAGGTAGTGTGATTCAAGCTTTATTAATCATTAGGTTTGAATCAGTTTTAGAAATGGTATTAGATTTAAAAAAGGTTTAGTAGATTAGTGATGCGGTCGTCCTTAGACTTCAACAAGAAGTTTTACAACTCCCTAGGCAGAGCACCTAATCGTTGTAGTAGTAGTATAGGCAAGACTCGGAGGGTTGTTATCGTTTACTCGAGGAATAGGTTGGGAAGGCTTGATCACGATCTAACAAAATTCTAAGGGTTGGAAGAAGATTATTTTTGTATTTTTACATTTTATGAAAGCATGTAAAATCATATATTGGAGAGGTGGTTGGTTTTAGCTATTAAACTAAATATAAATCTAAACTAATGGTGATAACAATAAGATAAAAGA
>BQNB010026849.1:0-42919 GCA_026074375.1 Tanacetum coccineum | reverse complement strand
TTAAGATCAATAATACGAGTACTCTGTCTAGTACTAGGGTTTACAAACTTGAAGCTATGAATATCAAAGATGTGTATTTCTAACATTATGCCCTAGGACCTCCTTTCATACACCAAGGAGTCCTACAAGGCTTATAATACTTTCCTAAGTTATCATGATCTTTTCTATAAGCAAACATAATCTCTTAAACAAATAAGTTATACATATCTTCTTTACAAATAACTAATACTTATCTTCATAAGTATTCTTGTTCTCCAATCAATCTTTATCTCCTTTCTAATAAGTCATTGATCTCATCTCTGTCAGCATAATCCTTCCAGTAGTAGTAATCACTCAGCAGTTGTAACTTATAACCAGCAGCATTAACTTTTATATCAGCAGCACTAGCTGAGCAAAAGCAGTAGTAACTACTTAGATCATTTTCTTCATTCTTCACTAGCAGTACTAAGTTATACTAGCAGTACTAACATATACTAGCAGTACTAAATTACACTAACAGTAGGAACTTTTATACTAGCAGTACTAACTTTTGTACTAGCAGTAGTAACTACTTAGCATATTTTCAGTCTTCATCTCTGAGCAGTCTTAACTTCCACTGACAGCAGTAACTTTATACTAACAGTACTAAATTATGCTTGACAGCACAAATATATACCTGAGCAGCAGTAACTCTAAGAACATCTTAAAGTCTTTTAATCCCAACAATCCTCTCCTAAACTTGATGTTCATCATCTGACTCTTCAAGTTTCTTCATTAAAAGTCTTCACCATCACCAGGAGGATGCATTCAAACACTTCATTGACCCTTTTCTTGCTTTGTCATGAGCTTGAGTAGTTGATAACACATTTTATTGTCAGCTTGAAGCTTTTTGTTCAGCATGTTTGTGATTGTTATTGGTGTAAGGAGATATCTTTTCTCAACCAACATAAAGATATGTAAATTTTTAAACCTCACAAAGTGCACTCTACATGTATCAAACAACTTCTAAATAGTCACTTTGTATCGTTGTAGACTCTTCCATACTTCACTTTTTATGTTAGGTTCAAATATTACTTTCAGATCACCCCATAACACTCTTTCATAATCCTACTCTGGCCTTGTATTCCCATGTTTAGCTTTAACCAACTTCTAGAGGGTCTCTAAGTCTTCTCTATCAATATTCTGAAGCATCTTAATCATTGATAGGTATCTTTTTGAACTTCCATCAACTCTTATCAATTGAAAGTATCAATTATAATCATATACAAATCTTCCTAAAATATAAAAGATATACATTCCATATTTATCTCATTGCATCCTTATCTCCAAGTCAGCAGCTTTGACCATCAGCAGTATTAACCTTTCTTCTAGCAGTATTAACTAACTCTGACAGTACTAAGTTTGTACTGGCAGTACTAACTCCATTAGTACTGTTAGTTATACCTTGGCAGTATTAACTCTTGATGAAGATTTATTCCCAACATTGTCTTACAACTTTTCACCATCTCTGAATCTATAGGAACAAATGAATTTACATGTTTGTATGCTTTGTCAAAGAGCTTCTGAATTTCTTCATAACTCCTTCCTTTTAGCTGATTGTGCTTGTATCCACCCATATTCTTCAGGTATGTACACATTCTATTCCTTATCTGAGTTTTGGTAGGTGGTTTACTTCTTTGCTCTACTACTCTCTTTGCTGTAAAGAACTTTTTCCTTTCAGCTATCATATCCACTAACATTCTTGACTTTTCTTTAATGGAGAAATGTTCTTCTTCAGGTTGTAGTCTTACAGCTAATTGCTCATCAGCCTCGATCATAGCTTGAATGTTATCCAGTTCTTCAATAATTGCTGCTCTGCTAGCTTCTTCTTGTGCAACTCTTTCTTTTTGCATTCTTTCCAACTCTACTTGTTCTTCAGCATGCAGTATGAGTGCCAATTCTTCATCAAGTGCAATTTGATATGTCTTCTTTAATCTAGTTCTTCAATAATTGCTGCTCTGCTAGCTTCTTCTTGTGCAACTCTTTCTTTTTGCGTTCTTTCCAACTCTGCTTGTTCTTCAGCATGCAGTATGAGTGCCAATTCTTCATCAAGTGCAATTTGATCTGTCTTCTTTAATGGCTTTTCAGGCCCAACCATTTTTGCCTTGCCTTTGTTTTTAGCTTGTGGAAGTTATGATTGTAAAGAAGAAACTGTGTGTGTAGATGTATGTGCTTACTCCTCCTGATCATGAAAGATAATTCCTTTTGCCTTTGGTCTTGTGCTGGCAACAGCAGTAGTAATTGTTGTGGCAGCAGTTGTAACAGCCTTTGGTTTAGCTGCTTTGATCTCTATCAAGTTCTGAGCTAGAGTCAACTCATCAATAGTTGTTGTAGCACTGGCAGTAGTAACTACTTCACCAACAGTAGTAACTGGATCAGCAGCACTAACTTCCTTTTCACCAACTTCTTTTTCAAGAACAACTTCTTCACCTTTCAAATCATTATTTACATCAAACAACATCTCTTCATCATTCCTCTCTTAAGTCTTATCAATCAAGGTCACTTCTTCATCGGCATCAAGATTAGCTATTTTCTTCCCCTGTTTGGATGCATCCTCCGGAGCACCCAAACTGACATCATTAGAGGATTCTACCTTGCTAGCTGAACCAACCTTCCTTAACCTTTTAAGCCCTAAAGTTCTTGACTTCCTTCTCTTTTCCAACTGCTTAACTCTTTTCTTTAAACTAGCAATCTCCTTTGCTTGAGCAGTCTTTGCTTCCTCTAAATCAAGAACTTGCTTTTGTAGTTTGGTACATAAACTCATCAATTCAGTAAGTTGCAATCTATCCTTATCACTTTGAGGTGAATCATAGGAAGGGGTAGATATAGGTTCCTCATTAGTATCCTCATCAGGGATAGGATCTGTAGGACCATTGTCCTTCCTCTGTTTCCTTCTTGACTGTTTCTTGTGGGGTCTTGATGTAGATGGTTGAGTAGTAGTGTGATGGGAATCAGTAGGAACTGTTAACCCTTCACCCACTTCTTCAGGAGCTTCAACCATCATAGTTTGAAATAATGGTGTGACCCTACCAGAAAATCCCTTTCCTTCCCTCTTCATGTTGGCAAAAACCTTCTTGGTATGAGAGGGAATAACATAGATATCTTTATGTTTGGGCATACCTTCAACTTGTTTATCCAGGAACACTTGCACAAAAAATGTACTTGGAAAAGTTAAATATTTGGTTTGTGGCAAGACAGATGATAGCAGAGGCCATAGTGCTACAAAATTCATTCCAGGCAGTTGTCTTAGCACTAAGGCATTATAGAATTGTATGAATTAAAAACTTCCATTGAGGAGAAAAGAATACTTTATAAAAAGTAAGCTTTTGTGTAAGGTTTTCATACCCCATTCTTTCCAGTTCTGCAAAAATGGTAGCAGTGGGTAGACAATTTGTTCCTTTAGCATCTTTTAGGTGAAGAGCTTGTCTTACACTTGTTTCAGTGACGATCACCTTCTTCCCATCTACTAGGGCTTGTATCTGCACTTCCTTATTGACAGTTTGTACCTTGGCAGTAGCCCAGAATTGCTTAATGCATGAAGTATAGATGATTGGATTCACTGTTAGCGCATATCTGATAGAACTTGCATTTAGAAAATCAATAATGCCTTTAAACCCATTACTTTCTTTGGGTTTCTCCAAAAATGCAACCAAATTGTATGTTTTAGCGAACTTTAGAGTCAACATTGTGATGGGTTTTGATGATTAAAGATGAAATTAAGTTAGGGTTTATGATTAGAGAGTATATCAAAGTGTAAAATCGATCGAATGAGTGATTGAAACCCTTAATCAAAGTATTTATGAAATCACCCTCAACAGCATTAACTTAAACTGGCAGCATTAAGTTAAGCCTAACAGTATTAACTAACCCAGCAGCAGTAAGTTATGCCTGGCAGTATTAACTTATGCCTAACAGCAGTAAGTGTATGCCTAGCAGCATTAACTAATACTGGAAGTAGTAAGTTTATGCATAGCAGCGTTAACTTTGAGTCACCAGTATTAAATTCATTTTCATTCCAAAAAACATTTCCATAATCAATTTTGATTTTCACAAGCTCTATCTTTATGTTTTTAATCTCACAATATCTCTCATTTCTTTTTCTCACCAATTCACTCTATCTATTTTTATATCACACATGTCTCTTTCAGACAGTTTTATACAAAATTCCATTAATTCCTTTAGTTTCATGTTGTCCTCCCTACTTCCAAGTGTGTTAACTCTTGAGAGAGGTGGATCATTGGACTATTTAGATGCAGCCTTAAACCTAATTTAAGCTTCTGCATCCCCCAAAATGGTATTTTGGCACCTGGGACCACTACCTGAACCAGTTCCCTGAGGAAAAGATTCATTAAGTGTTGCCATAGATTGGGTCCTATGTATGTTACCACTGTCCTACTATGCTTTTAAGCTAGAAACAGTAGTGGCAGCCCTTTCCATTCTATCTTCCCACTCCTTAATGACAGTCTCATCTGCTACAAGGGGAATAGGTCCACTAGACTGAGATATCTCAGTGGCCCTTTTTGGCTTTCCTAGGTTTTTGAGTCTTTTTGGGTTAAGATAATGATGAAACAATGATTGGTTCAAGATTAGGTAGTGAAGCAGTTTTGGATGTGTGTTAGGGTTTAGTGGGATTTCCTGACCCTTCACCTAAACCTGATTGGTTGTTATGCAGCTCTTCCATTTTTAATTTTGACAACAGTATTAAATGCAACTAGCATCATTAAGTATACTTACCAGTAGTAAGTTACTCTAATAGCACTAACTTGAATTTCATCCTTAGCTGTTGTTCCATTCTATTCCAAGCATCATTTATACATAATATGTTATATATTAACACAATTAACCTCCCCTCAACCAATACTTCAGGGGTTAAGCATTCCAATACTTGCAATCAGATATTGAAATCTTCCAACATCAAATGCCTTTGTAAGTAAATCAGCAACATTATAATCAGTATGAATCTTAATCATTTGAATTAATCTCTTCTCATATGAATCCCTGATGAAGTGATATCTAATCTCAATGTGCTTAGTCTTTGAGTGAAACACTAGATTCTTAACTATACAGATGGTGCTTTCATTGTCAATGTGAATCGTGGTATTCATGAAATTGTATTCATAATCTAGCATTTGATTTTTAATCCATAATACCTGCCTACAACAACTAGATGCAGCTACATACTCTCTTTGCAGTATGAAAGTTGGAAACTAAAATTTCCCCCCTTTTGCATTGCCAGAAATCAATCTCTTCATAAGAAATTGACAACCTCCTTTTATAAGATTACCTATCTAAACTTGCACCAATAGTCACTGCCAATATATAGTTCCATACAAACGATGAGTCCTAGGATACCAAAGCCCAATTTAGTTGACCTTTCAAGTACAAAAGATTCCTTTTCACTCAGCAATGAAATGTAACCAACTTTAAGGTTACTTGAAATCTTTCACAAACACATACAAACAAAATTATAGTCAGGCCTTAAAGCTGTTAGGTACATCAAGATCAATCATTGATCTATATAAGATATAACATCCACAACATTTAGCTTCTTGCAACCTTGACTATGGCTTTGAAGTCTCCATGGTGTACTTTGTTATCTTCACCAATTAAAAAACTAAACATCTCAAGATTTCATCCACATACTTGTCTTGATTGATGAAAATCCCATCATCTTTCTGAGATACTTGTAGTCTTAAGAAGAATGTGAGCTCTCCCATAGAACTTAGCTGGAACTTCTTATGCATCATCTTTTCAAACTCAGTACACATCTCATTCCTTATAGACCCAAAAATGATATCATCCACATATACTTGAACTAGTAGAATATCACCTTTGACCCTTTTAATTAACAAAGTCTTATCTATATGGCCTCTCTGAAATCCATTTTCCAATAAATAGGTAGATAGAGTCTCATACCAAGCTCTAGGAGCTTGATGTAGACCATATAATGCCCTTTCTACCTTATAAACTCTGTCAAGGAACTCTGGATCTTCAAACCATGGAGGTTGATAGACATAAAATTCTTCTTCAATTTTTCCATACAGAAAGGCACTCTTTACATCCATCTGGTAATATAACAAACATAAGTCTTTGAATGGCATAGGCCTAAATAGAACCAGCCTAATTCTTACCAATCCTAGCAACTGGAGCAAAAACCTCATCATAATCTATTCCTTCTTCTTGAGTGTAACTTTGTGCAACCAGCCTTGCCTTGTTTCTAATCATAATACCTCTCTCATCTTTCTTGTTCTTGTAGACCCATTTTGTTCCAATGGCCCTCTTGCCAAATGGTAAATCAACCAAAGTCCAAACTTTCTGTAATTTAAACTGTAGAAGCTCATCCTGCATTGCTTCTATCCAACTTGGATCTGTCAAAGTTTAAATCACCTTCTTGGGTTCTACTTGTGATAGAAAACAAGCAAATAGACAAGTATAAAGGTCTTCATAAGTTTTCCCTTCATAAACATCACTAATAAACCCTTATTCATTTAAAGTCTTTGTCATTCTCCTTGTTAGTACACCAGACTGTATATCACCAATCACATGATCAAGTGAATGATCTTTATGGATTTTTGTATTTGGAGTAGAAGGAACTAGATATGTGGTAGTAATGTTGCTCATATCTAATTCTGTTTCATCGCTAAAGAAGTCAGCATGTGTAGCTTCAAGTGGAGCAGTAGTAACTATTGGACTAATAGTATTAATGTTTAGACTACCAGTATTAACTTTGTACTGGCAGTATTAATACTTGGCCCAACAGTATTAACGTCTTGAGTATTATTTTCAGGTCTCTCTTGATCATCAATTCCACTTTCTTTATTTACACCTTCATCATCCTTCTTTTTAGCACCACTAGAAGGCTGTGGTTCATCATTGTTAGCATTCTTTGAAGAAGAATCAAACAGTGAACCATCTTTCCGCAGTGGCATCAAAATGTAGTCTTGGCTAGATGCTGTCTCCTTGCTAGAATGACTTGTGCCAATACTTTCTTCTGTACCCACAAGATCATTAGAGTTTGTACATGCAACAACTGGCACATAATTCATTGATTTTGTTAGAACATCAATATCAAACAGCCACTTTGGTCCATCACTTACAATAATAGGCTTATACTCCAAGAACCTAATATGCAAGTTTTCTTCTACTTTCCTAGTTCTAATGTTGTATACCCTAAAAGCCTTACTATTTAATTAGTATCCAATAAAGAATCCTTCATCTGACTTTCCATCAAACTTGCCTAAATAATCTAAGGTATTAAGAATGGTAACATGACACCCAAATGGTTTCATGAAGCTTAGAGCAGGTGTTCTACCTCTAAATAGTTCCATAAGGGTCTTGTTATAGGCTTAACTTCTATTACCATATATCCTACTTACACATAAAACAATATTAATTGCTTCAGCCGTAAAATGTAGTAGTAACTTAGAGTCACTAACAATGGTTCCTAGCATCCTCAATTGTGTCTTATTTCTCCTACGTCTCGAGCAACACCATTTTGCTAAGGAAGTTCTAGCTAACTCTAAATTCCCTCTTAATGGCCTTTCTTTTTCAAAAAACTCACTCCAAACCTTTATTTATTTTTTTTTTTTTTTTTTTTTTATTTTTTTTTTTTGTGGTTATTTTTTTTTATTTTTATTTTATTATTTTATTTTTATTCTGATTTGAATGCCTAATTTATATTATTTTTATTATTAGTTTTTTATTATTTTATTTTTTCTGTAATTTTATTATTTTTTGTTGTTTTTAGAATTATTTTTTCTTATGATTAAAATATTTTATTTTGTTAATTATTTATTATTTTTTGTTAATGTTAGATTATTTTTTTGAATTAGATTAATTTTTGTTTATTTACTTTTTTTTTATTTTTTTAATTTTTATATTTTGTTTTTATTTATCCATTTCTAAAAAACAAACATCCACAAAATCCAACTCACCCACACCTCCCGACACTTCCCTCAATTCCCATAGTCCCCACAGAATTATTTTTACTTTCTAATTAACTAGATTTTTCAAATTATAAGTTTATCACAAACTAAGGATAACCACTAGTTTCATCTTAGTTTGTTAAAAAATAAGAACCCAAGTGAATCTGCTATAATCATCTAAACAACAAGACAATATTTCTTATGCATTAAGCTGCTCACAAAAGTTGGACCAAACAAGTCCATATGCAACATGAATAAAGGCTGAGTAATAAAGTTCTAAATCTTGGACTTACATGAGGTTTTGTGTTGCTTTCCCTTAAGGCAAGCAACACAAGTTTGGTTATTTTTAAAACGTTTTGAGGGTAAACCTCTCACAAGATTGTCCTTAACAAGTTTATTAATATTTATAAAGTTTACATGACCAAGCCTCCTATGCCATAACTTTGATTCATTAAGTGTGGCCTTTGTAATAAGACAGGTTAAACTCTTTTTAGGAATAATATTCTTCATATCAACACTGTACATGTTGTTCTTTCTAGGAACTTTAAGTAAAACCCGACTTTCATCAGCTAACTTAAAGTCAGGAGACAGAACAAAACATGCAGTGTTAGTAAAAAGAACATTGTTCTTTTTGTCACACATCTATGAGACACTAAAAAGGTTAAACTATAACTCCTTGACAAAGTACACATCCTCAAAATCAAGCTTACTAGTTTTAAGAGTTCCTTTACCAGTAATTTTCCCTCCTTTGGCTCCTCCCCCAAAGGTAGCATATCCTCCATCAAATAGCATAAAGTCTGAGAGATAGGACATGTTCCCTGTCATGTGCCTTGAGCATCCACTGTTAACATAGCCTTGATCTTCTTTTTTATGGATGACCCTGCATATAAAAATAAGGAAATTAGTTTCCTTTGGGGACCCAAGCCATCACTGGCTTGGACCTGCCTCGTGCATCAACATAATTATGTTTCTTCAAAGTAATTGATGCACTATTAAGTATGGTAGGTCTCCAAACCTAACATGCTAAGGCCTTAACAGCATTAACCTGATTTGCCCTAACAACATTAACTACTACTGAATTTGGCCTAGCTGTATTAACTGCATTTGGCCTAGCAGTATAAAAATTTCCCTTAGCAGTATTAACTTTTTGGCTAAATTTTTTGTTAGTTAATGCTATTTTTATTTGATAGGGCTCTTTTTTTTTTTTTTTTTTTTTTTTTTTTTTTTTTTTTTTGTTTTTTTTTTTTTTTTTTTTTTTTTTTTTTTTTTTATTTTTTTTTTTTTTTTTTTTTTTTTTTTCTTTTTTTTTTTTTTTTTTTTTTTTTTTAATTTTGATTTTTTTTTTAATATTTTTTTTTTATTTTTATTAAAATTTTTTTTTTTTTTTTTTTTTTATTTTGTATGTTTTTTTTTTTTTTTTTTTTTTTTTTTTTCTTTACGAATTGATTGTGCGATTTAGAAAAACGATTACAAATGGTCTAGCATATAAACTGTATTTTGAGATGACATTATTAACAACCTAGCAGTATTAAGTGATCTTAGGCCATCTTTCATTAAAACTACCTTGGAGCCATGTTTCTTCTGTGACCACTATGGTGAGGGCCTTTTTAGGAAATATATGTAATACACACTTGTATAATTATTCCCAGATACTACCCTTTCCTTTTGATGGTAATTGCAGTTAGCCTGCACATGGTCAAAACTTCCACAGACAAAGAAAGCTTTATTGTACATCACAAAGTCACTTCCTAGCTGCTGGGACTTCTGATTATTCCAGTTTCTTTGATTTCCCCTAGGACTTTGTGACCTGTACATTTCAGCATACCTGACTGATTTCCTAACTGGTTTTTCTTGTTGTTTAGCTCTAACAAATTCTATCTTAGCAACAGTAGGAAAAATAGTTTTCTTCTCTAACTTATCATCTGACACCAACTCCTCAGCCAATGGGGCATCAGGAGATTCCTTAACCTCATTAGAAGTATCTTCACTAACACTTTTACTAGGCTTAGGTCTATAGCCTTCAAACTTAGGCTGTTGGAACTCGTCTAGACCAGAGTAGGACAAATCAAGGTTTGGGGGTAAAAATAACCTCGTAGGAGGAGGTAGAACAACATTATAGCTTACAAACCCTAGACCCTTTCTACTTTTATCAGGTATCTGACTTCCTATTAATTTATCTAGACTCTTAGAAGCATTATCAAAATTTTCAATTTTAAGTTGATTGCTTTCTTTTTCTTGCTTAATTTTTCACATCACTTTTATAGCACAAGAACTAATTTTCTAAGTCGTTATATGAGATATCTCTTTTTAGAACAGCAAGTTGCTCATAAAAAATAACCTCATTCTTTTTGTAAAAGACAAGTTGATATTCTACAGATGTTAACCCTCTTTTATAATTTGCTAAATTGAACTCAGATTTGTTAAACTCTATTCTTAAATCATTAAGTTAAGTTTTAAGAGTTTCAAAGATTTTTAGACAGGTTTTTGAACAAGTTTAGTCATTATGTACCTCAAAGTTTGAAAAAGCCATAAGAGCCATGTTTGTAGGGACTTCATCATCTGCCATATAGCTTTAGTCAAAACCAGCTCCATCAATAGCCAACATGGCTTTAGGAAAGAAATTTCTCCACATACAGACCTTCCTAGAGTAGTCTTGATTCATTCCTGTTATCTTGTTTCCTAGGTCCTCTGCATTCCCATGCAAAGTTGTCCCAAGTTGTGGCATTTTGAAACACTTCACCTTGGACTTATCCTAATCCAGCGTATCACTCTTGTTGATTAGTGATCTTCTACAATTTTTGAAAAAACCATTCTTGTCCTCATGCTCACAATGCTAATTGCCACTTAAAATATATCTCTTTTATGTCATCTTCATGGATTTGTTCAAGGTCCTCATATACAAGTTAAGACCCATTTGGTTGACTGGCCAAAAATGCATAAACAGTGTCATCACTTAAGTTAGCAGTACTAACTTGAGTACTAGCAGTGCTAACTTGAGTGCTAATCCTAGGTTAACATGAGTGTTAGCAGTACAAACGCCATAGTAGTATTAATTTCATTAGTACTTGTTTGAGATAACAACAAAAGCCATGTTCTGAGAATTTGAGCTTGAGCTTGCAGTTCCTTTAACCTCTTGTTCAACAATCTTGAAATTGTTGTAGAGATCATCAAAGCTCATTGTGTCTAGATCAGGTTTATTTCCCCAGACCACAACATGAGTATTCCATTTAGAAGGCAGACTTCTCAAAAATTTCAAATTGAGATCTTCTTGTGAAATATTTTCACCCAAGATAGACAACTGACTTACAATTTTCTGAAGCCTGTTAAAAAAAGAGTCAAGAGACTCTGTGCTTGGAGCACTAAAGTTCTCATACATTTGCTTCAGGAGAGTCTTTTGAGTCTTCTTTGTGGCTTCATTACCACCAAATCTTGTTTGTATAGCAATAAACAAAGTCTTAACATCTCTATACTGATTAAAGGTCATTAGATGTTCATTTGGAAGTGCCATCAGTAACATACTTCTTGCCTTCATATCTTTCTTATTTTGAACCTTTTTGTAACACCCCCAAATTGGGTCGCAGCGGAATAAGGGTCCGGGGCGTGTTACTTCATAGATCAATAACACAAGATATATATAGAATGACCAAAAAGTCGTTTTAAAACTGATACATTTAATTTAACAGATGTTTGATACAAATAGCCCGAAGCTTTAACTTGTTCATTGTTATTATTACAAAGATACTGGTTCACCACACATGAATTTCCCAAAACATAATGAAACCATATCCTTAGCATGACATCCCAAAACAAAATCACCAATGTAGCCTTGGCACCTTATGCTTACTGATCTCCTGAAAAACAATGCTTTAAAACGTCAACAATAATGTTGGTGAATTCATAGGTTTGATAAATCATATATTGTAGGACCACAAGATTTCCCAAGTGTATGATAATGCAACAGATGCAGACATCATATAAATGTAATTACGTTGCCCTAAGCTCAAGACACTAAAGCTCGACATAAAGGAATCCAATAAATGCCAACATTACCCCGTGACGATTCTAACCCCAACTATCTATGTTCGACAATGGTATACTATCGTGTTTTATTATTTCCCATGATAGCTAATCACCCGAACGGGATGTCAATCCTAATAGAATCTATCATAACAATCGCCACGCTCACAATCCATAACTGATAGTTCATGGATTAATGGCTGCAACTAGGTTTATCGTATCTTAGGCAACAAGTAAATCATAATATAAAACTTAACCACTTGTGTCCAATTATAAAACATTGCATGTTTCTCACTCCAAAAACTATTAAAACAAAATCATGTAAAACGTGGGGCTATGAACTCACCTTGAGTGAGCGTATGCCAAGTATATCACAGATAATGCACCACGCAAATCGTCAAATGCAACCTATTTAAATTTATGTCGTATAAGTACTAATCACATTGGGTAACTACTACCATACATAATTCTATATAGCTAACCACCATCTAATTGTTTTAGTGAAATCATGTTTATAAGGTAAAACGTTTATAAACATACTTTTGGTAAAAACGGCATAACTTTCACGTTTCAAGTCCGTTTGAGGTGTTTCTTGCGCTCACATTTTAGTATTAAGACGAGTTATCAGTTTTTGACATTTTCAAAATTTGGACCTACTGGTGAACAGTAACTTTTACTGTTCACACCAGATCATAAATTTATTTATATAGTTTTTGTTATCGTAAACTCGTAAATGTCGTAATTTCTTCGTTATAACTCTGTTTTTAGCGATTCTTTCGAGCACGTTCTCGTAATTGAAAGTCCTATCTATTTATGAGGTTTACAAAAATATATGTTTCTATCATGAATAGTAACTTTTATAAAAGTATTTCTTGTCGTAAACTCGCAAAATTCATAACTCATTCGTTATTAATTGAAAAATTACAATTCTTATCATTTTGGAATCCTAAAAATATGTGTTATTTGTTAAAAATACCAAACTTGATGTTTTATATATTTTTTATAAATTGTTTTATAAAAATTCTTTTATAAATCCGTTTAATATCGTATAAACTTGTTTTAACGTAATTTTTGTTAGTTTATATATCCGTTTTTCAAGTTCTTTACATGCCCGGATTCATCTTGAGATGTAGTATTTTATAAAAACATAAAATAGATATGTTTATATTCGAATTTTTTACAGAATGTTATGATGACATTCTTAATTCCATATTTAAACCTTATTTTCATACTTTTCAACTTTGTAATCTATCACAAGTCTTATATACCATATATGTTATATGTCTTACTTATAATAGAGTCCATTAGTCCACATATTGTCCAAATGTCCAAGTTACCAAGTTCATAATAGCACTTTTAAACCATAACTTTCTTAAGAATTCTTTAATCACTAGTTTATACATAACCATTTTTACACATAAACCATGAGTGTACAAGAGTTATACTTCCAATATAATCTTATTTTAGTATTCATATAACATAACCAAAAGTCCATGAACAAGATTAACAAGTCATTTGCCTTACTTTTACTTGAAACTTATTAAGTGAACTTTTAAAACCCTAATTTGTATATATCCATTTTTATGCTTAAACCAACATGGTACAATACTTCTATGTCCATATTATCATGATATTAACAACAACATATCATATGTAAAAGTGCACAAATCCATGATTACAAGTAAAAACTCTTTTTACATGTTTAAAAGTCCTAAATGGTGATTTTGCTAAGTAAACATCATATATATATATATATATATATATATATATATATATATATATATATATATAAACTCATGAAATGAAAAGATAAAGGTTTTTAGATAACCTTATATTGATGTATGATGATGAGAAATTTGTCCTAAATCCTTGTTTAGACTTTAAAACCAAACTTGCACCCTTTAAAACCCTAGATTTCCAAGAAAAACCCTAGCTTCCTTTTCTTGTTTCCACACTTGCAAATGGTTAACCAATGCTTCAAATCATCTTAGTATATCTTAGGAATGATGTGTGTATGTGTGTATAGGTGGTAGAAATTTTTGTATGGATTATTTAAATGGGGGTGTTTGAGCCGTGGGCTTGCAAGAGGGAAAAGAGAGTGTTTTTTTGTTTATTATGGTTAAGTCTTGTGTTTGTATGTGTTTCTCATACTAGTATACATGTAATATAATAACTAGCTAGTCAGAAAGATTGCAATAGTGGGCAAGAAACATAAGGTATGGTCTTTAAGGAAGAGCTTGTTTCAAATGAGACCATACCATGACTAGGTTTAAATGAGTTAGGAGATGTACAAGCCACTTGGTATTTAAATTTGTGTGCCTATTGTCCTCTATGGTGTGTTTCTATGGGTAGAGAGGGGAGATGTTCGGAAAAGGGTGTTTTTGATAGTTAACAATTATCTTGTATCATTTGTAAGTTGTAAGTTGTAGTCTTTTAGTCATAAAGGTATAACATGAAATGTATAAGTCTTTATTTATTTTTATTATGTACCAAGTGACATATGACATTAACTTGGGTGAAATTTAATAAATCTTTGAGTGTTGGATGCAAGAATAAGTATTCGTTGAAGCGTAGATTAATTAAGGTGGTTCCGGGTATGCCTAAACTTAATTTATCGTGAAACGTAAACAGTTTACGTAACCGATAAAAATAAAATGAACAAAGACCATAATTATTCTCAAAATAATTATTTAATACTTGATTGATGTAAACGCTTAATTGTTTGGTGCCCGTTTACATTGAAACGGCAGAAGTTTTTAGCTTATGGCATTTTTACTTAATACATGAAATTACAAGCAAACGCGTACGACACTAAAAATAAATTATAGATTTATCAACGTCGTCAATGACTTTAAAACACGGGGTGTTATAGACTTCCCCCATTAAACAAGCCTTGTCCTCAAGGCTTATGATGCAGCACTTGACGACAGTGCGGTCTTGGTGAAGAGGTGTGTGTATTTCTTCTTGAATTGGTCTTCACGTTCCCACGTGAAATCAGGACCTCTCTTGGAGTTCTATCAAACCTTGACTAATGGGAGGCGTGCTATCGCTTTAAAAACCGTTTAACTTCACGGTCCATATCACCAACGGGTTCCTCAATCAAACTGAAGCTTGTCAACAAAATGAGTCCATGCCAACGGAACGGCTAAATGGTTCACGCAAAGACTTTTTTCAAGTTGGATACTGAAATTTATTATGAAACCCTAGCTACTCTTCTGAAGCTCGGAATTGTAATCAAACCTCGTCCAACCTTTTATAATACCTCGAAAGGACAAACAAACCGGGGTTTAACTTCCACCGTTTGCCAAAATGTACGACCCCTTTCAAGTCGATAACTTTAAGCATAAGTTTTATCCCTGCTTAGAATTCCATCAGTTTACGCTTCAGATCGGCGTACTCTTCTGTCGATCACGAGCGGCATGCATCCTTAGCTTGATTTGGGACATTTTCTCAGTTGTCTCCTTGAATTAGATCTGGACCGAGGATATGAGCTTCTACCAACTATCGGTCCAACAAAAAGGTGAATGACACTTTCAACCAAAAGTGCTTCAAATGGTGCGGCCTGGATGCCAGCGTGGTACTATTGTTATATGAAACTCGACTAATGGCAAATGGGTTAACCCAGACCCTCTTCCAAAGTCGATCCGCAACAAGCACGCATCATATCTCGAGAGTTTTTGAATGACATCTTCAGCTTTGCCCGGTCCGTTTGTGGATGTAACGCAGTACTCATATCCAATTAGAACCTAAAGCGTTCTGAAAGTGACCTCCAAAAATTGATGCAACCTCCGGTCGCGATCGATAACAAAGAATTGAAACCAGGTATTCCATGCCTCGAAATAACCGCCTTTAAGGTACATTCTTGCAAGTTTATCCATAGGATCAGTCTCTCTCATCGGTACGAAGATAGCAGACTTAGTGAGTCGGTCAACACTCACCCAAATGGTGTCGTAGCCTTGCAACGACTTAGGAAGCTTCGTGACAAAATCCATAGTGATGTTGTCCCACTTCCATTCAGGTATCTTGGGTTGTACCAACAATCCTGATGAGGTCCTTTGATTTCAGCCTGACCCTTAGCACAGTCAAACACTTGCTAACATAGGTGGCAATGTCGGCTTTCATATTGGGCCACCAATATAGCTTCTTCATATCTTGGTACATCTTATCAGAACCCGGATGAATAGAGTATTTTGACTTGTGGGACTCGTGCATAATCACAGTCCTCAAGTCGCCATAACATGGTAACCAACTCCTGCCATTGAAGCATAGAGTTCCATCCGTACGCGGTTCCAACTTTTCCATTCTAACTTTCTCCGGATCCTTAGCATTTTCATGTAACATGCCTCCAACATCTTCGTTCTTGATGTTCTCTGGTTTTCGTGCTTTAGTCTAAGCATTCAAGATTTGTTTGGGAAGATCCGAGCCAATAGTCATGACTAAGGCTTGAACTCTCAATGGTTGATCTCTCTCCTTTCTGCTTAGAGCATCAGCAACAACGTTTGCCTTTCTCGGGTGATAACGAATCTCACAATCGTAATCACTGAGCAACTCCAACCAACGACGTTACCTCATGTTCAACTCTTTCTGATTAAGAATGTGTTGTAGGCTCTTATGATCAGTGAACACCGTGCACTTGGTTCCATACAGGTAGTGCCTCCAAATCTTGAGAGCGAACACTACTGCTCCAAGTTCCAAATCATGAGTCGTATAGTTCTTCTCATGAATCTTCAGTTGGCGTGATGCATAAGCAATCACCTTTTCTCTTTGCATTAACACAGCGCCCAAACCCTTCTTTGAAGCATCGCAGTATGCGATAAAATCTTCGCTTCCTTCAGGTAAGGCCAGGATTGGTGCACTACACAACTACTGCTTCAACAGTTGAAATGCTGCTTCTTGTTTATCACCCCACTCAAACTTGACCTTCTCTGGGTGAGCTTGGTCATCGGTTTAGCGATCTTCGAAAACCCTTCAATGAATCTTTGATAATACCCAGCAAGACCTAAAAATTGACGAATCTCCGTTGGCGACTTAGGAGATGCCCAATCTTTAATGGATTCGATCTTGGCGGGATCTACGTGAATGCCCTCACTATCAATCATGTGACCAAGGAACTGTACTTTGGGAATCCAAAATTCACACTTGGAAAATTTGGCATACAACTCCTCTTTCTTAAGCAATTCTAAGATTAGCTTAAGGTGCTCTTCGTGTTCTTGCTTGTTCTTTGAATATATCAGAATATCGTCAATAAAGACAATCACAAATTTATCCAAATATGGTTTGCACACCCGATTCATAAGGTCCATGAATACGGCAGGTGCGTTTGTCAAACCAAATGGCATAACTTGAAATTCATAATGGCCGTAACGAGTCCTGAAAGCGGTTTTTGGAATGTCTTCTTCTCGAACCCTCAGTTGGTGATAACCCGACCTTAGGTCGATCTTCGAGTAGACACTCGACCCTTGAAGCTGATCAAATAAATCATCAATTCTTGGGAGCGGATAACGGTTCTTCACCGTTAGTTTATTCAATTCCCGGTAATCAATGCACATCCGGAATGATCCGTCTTTCTTCTTGACAAACAAGACCGGAGCTCCCCAGGGTGAGGAACTAGGTCTTATAAAGCCTTTGTCAGATAGTTCTTTTAGTTGCTCCGACAACTCTTTCATTTCAGAAGGTGCCAATCGATAAGGCGCCCGAGCTACGGGTGCAGCACCAGGTATCAAATCGATTTGAAATTCCACTTGTCGAGTCGGAGGAAGACCCGGCAAGTCCTCAGGAAATACTTCAGGAAAATCTCAAACTATTGGTACATCCTCAAGTCGCTTCTTCTCTGACTTGTCTTCAACCTCATTTGTAGTGACATGTGCCAAAAAGACTAGACATCCTTTTAGCATATATTCTTGTGTTCTGGAGTACGAGATAATGTGCGGGTCGAAGCCTCGTCCTCCCTGGTTGGGATTCGTCACCGTGAACAATTAATGGTTTCATTTCCCAGGGGATTACGATCTGATCTTTCGGCACACACAATTTGATTGCTTGGTACTTTTCCAACCAATCCATACCAATTATAGCGTCGAAACTACCAAGTTCTACGGGCATTAAATTTATGTTGAATGGGTGGTTCAAGAGATTTAATGTGCAACCCCTAAGGATAGTGTTTAACCCAATTACTCTCCCGTCAGCTAGTTCAACATCATAATAGTGATCTAAGGTAGATGGCGTGATATCCATTTGGGAACTAAATGCAGTAGACACAAAAATCCTATCGGCACCAATATCAAATAATATAGAAGCATAGCGGTTGTTGAAAAGGGAACGTTCCATCACGCGTTGGAGTTTGGGTTTGTCCCTGCATGTCCCACCGCATACACTTTGGCTGGAGCCCTGTCATTACCAACTTGATTTCCACGATTTTTGTTGTTCTTCAACTTTGGACATTCCCTCTTGAAGTGTCCTTGAACTCCACACTCGAAGCAAGTAGATTTCTGGCCTGACCCAGTGCCCCTCTGATTGTTAGCATTGTTGGCATTTCCCGCACTCCTACAGTCACGGGCAAAATGGCCAACTTTGTTGCATTTGTGGCATTTAGGAGCACATGGACCATCGTGGTGATAATTGCATTTTGAGCATAGGGGTTTAGATCCCCCGTATGGCTTCTTTTCACCAGTCCCTGCAGTATAAGCCCTGCCAGTGTTCTGCCTCTTGTTCTGTTGTTGTTGGTTTTGATTGTTTCGGGAAGTGTTTTCAAACTTCCTTTTGTTCTCAGCCTGTCTTTCAGCAATGGTGCTGACTTTCTTATCCATTAGTTCAGTGGCCATTTCAACAGCCTCTTGCATGGTTTTCGGCTTTGATGCTACAATATTTCCATGGATCATGTCGGGAAATACGCCGATGTACCTTTCAATCTTGTCAGACTCCTCAGGAAACATCCTAACACACAGCAGTGCTAGTTCATGGAAACGTTGGTTTTACCCAATCACATCAGTACCCTTCACTTTTAAATTCCACAATTCAGCCTCGTGGACCTTTTTTCATCTCGTTCCTTGGCAGAGTACTTGTCAAAGTCATTTTCTTTCTCAGACCGGCCCATTGTCTTTGAAATATGGCAACCATCATGACAGACGTCAAAACATCGGATTCCACCATGTCACCCCTAGTGAGGCAACTGCCCTTGAAGAGTTACAGTGGAAACTTAATCTGATTTTCCATAGAGTAGTTGCTTATGCGGAAAACAGTCTCCATCCTTTCGAACCATTGAGTTAATTCAACAACTCCCTCAGTGCCTTTGAAATATTAAGTTTGCACTTCATAAAGTCTTGGTAATATAGGCATTCTCGAGCAACGCGTTTAGTCCTTCTGTCACCCGTTCCCGAAGTATGGCTGTCATCGCCATTCCTGTTTGCATCACGTGCTGCCAAAGCGGCAGTGACACCTTGGTCAATCATTGCTTGAAGTTGGGCATTAGTGACCGATGTGGTGGTGGTTGCTGTTGGGACTGGGGTTGTTGTGACCGGTGTTGACCTTGTGGCTCGTTTTGGTGCCATTTTCTTCAATCACAAGAAAATACAATACCCGTTAGATTTCATAAAATCATAACCATGACATGACATATACATGATAAATAAAGTGAGATCACATCACACAGTGAAATATACAACTGAATTTTAATCAACAATGATAAAACCAAATCGACATTCATTCATAAACAAATTCAATTACAAACGTGACATAGTACAACCATTCCATATATAAATTGGAAAACATGCATGAATGGTCCTGATACAAAATGATCATAATGATTAGGTTACAAAATAAACATAACAACTAAAGCCTTACTAGCCGGGATTGAACCCGTAATACTTAGTAGGCTGTACAAAACAACTAGCCATAACAGAATCTAGGAACTACTACCAACCTCCTCTGGTAGCTCTGGCTGTGGAGGACCTCCAGTGGGTCCCTGCTGTCCCTGTAGTGCGGTAACCTATCCCTGTAGTGCTGTCACCTGTCCCTGTAGTGTGGTCACCTGTCCCTGTAGTGTGGTCACCTGTCCATGTAGTGTGGTCACATGTCCATATAATGACTGCATCACTGTCAATATCTGTATAAGCTGCTGCTGTCGGGTATGATCAGTTGTCCTCAACTCTCTCTTATCTGCAGCATCCCTATGTCTGCCTTCAACATCTTGAAGTACGGCATGTCTTGCGATCTGCAGCATGTAACTTCTAATCACTTGACATCTGATACCCAGCATTGGTTGTGCGCACAGTGACATAACCTCTCCGCGGGTAAGATCACTCGCATCCATCGATCGCCTCCAAGCCTCTCGGGACAATCTAGCCTCTGTCTCCATCAGATGACGTGTATATGCATGTGCTCGTCTATCTCTAAACAACATATTGAGCCAATCCAGCAATAGTGTATTGACTCTGCTCATCGTCTAACCTCGTATAAATCTCATTGTTGTCTTGCCCTAACCCTAGTCTCAAATGCTGTCATATGTCGGCCTAACTCCGTGTCAGTACTAACTGGTGCCCCCTGCTGGGTCTCAACTATCTCATCCCACGAGTCGGTGATCCCATATCCAACCTCTCTCTCCGGATCACGCCTGATCTCCCTATCCATAGTAGCTACATAGTCTGCCCTAAGACCTCCAGCCGGTCTAGCAGCAGCAGCAGATGAGCTCTCTCCTACCTCGTATCTAGGACCAAGCAATAACCTAACCTCTTCTGATGGTAGGTAAAGGTTTTTTATAATTTTTTTTTTGAACTCGAGTTTGCCATCCTTCGGCCTAGCAGGAGGGTTGTAGCATTGGTGGTAAATGAAGTAGCGAACTGATATGGGGCAAGGGTGGTGGTTATCCCCTGATGAATGGAGCATCTGATCTGGTAGGGGGAGAGTATGAAGGGTGGTGGGTAATGGTAGAGAATGGGAAGTAGATGTGGCCTCAGCTCTCATCCAGATCATAGCAGCTCGATAGCCTAATGAACGAATGAGGCTAGGAGGTAGTGCTGGAGATAACACATGTGAGGGTGGTAATAGTGGTAGTGATGGAGATGGTATTTGGGGAAGTGGTGAAGACCATGAAGAGAGCGGTGATCATGGTGGAGTAGATATAGAGAGAAGTATGACAACCTCTGCATCAGACCATACTGGTGTAGGTACTCGAGCTAGAACATAAATCCTAGCTGTCATACGATATGTAGAGTGTGGTGATGGTGTAGCCGCAGACTCATCAGTCTCGAACGGCTCTGTCTCTTCCGCAGATGGGGCCTGATCAGTAGCTGGTAAAACAACAACTACAAAGTCGGCAGGAGCTAGGTCCTCCTCCTCTTCCTCATCATCATCAGCCTCGTGTCCATATCATTTTCCTCACATCCTTTGATGACCCCTACTCGTCATCGCCGTCATCCTCCTTATTAATAGGATCCTCCGCAGGGTCCTCATCGTTCATCCTCCTCCGGATCCGCTCAAGGATCGGACTCCAGGACATTGTCAGGTGACTGAGCAGTGGGTGAGCTTCCTCAGCATCTGGATGATCACTCAGCAACAATCTCTCATTAGCATGCTCTGGGCCTGGTACATAATCTAAGCGAGGTGGGGTTGGTGCCTGCTCTGGTCTCCTCAGGGCCTAGGCATGTAATCTGGAGAGGGGGGCCTGAAAAGCGGCTTCCACGTATGGGTCCTCTGCATCACAGGCAGCCTCAAGGTTACTCGTTGATCATCATATCTCGTGTGATCCTATTTTGATAACCCTCAAATGGGCTGGGAAACCTCCGTGTATGTAACCCTGATTCATCCGATATCTGACAAAGACTACAATCTGAAATTCAAAATAGGCTTATATTAGTATTTAATATAAGAGTCTCTTATAGTAATATACTTTATATCATAACATGTATATCAATTTATGGAAGTATTCTAGTTCCAACCAACTAAGCAACAAGTAGTGTATGCATGAATGTATGCACAATATGTATGTCCGTGTGGAAATCCCACTTTGTATGAATTCGATGTTTGAAAACGGTTATAGTCTAGCAAAACATATAACCTGGTTCTCTATAACCTTGGCTCTTGATATCAATCTGTAACACCCCCAAATTGGGTCGCAGCGGAATAAGGGTCTGGGGCGTGTTACTTCATAGATCAATAACACAAGATATATATAGAACGACCAAAAAGTCATTTTAAAATGATACATTAGATTTAATAGCTGTTTGATACAAATAGCCGAAGCTTTTGTTTTATAAAAAACCTTTGTTCAATTGTTTTATTATTACAAAGATACTAGTTTACCACACATGAATTTCCCAAAACATAATGCAACCATATCCTTAGCATGACATCCCAAAAAAAAAATCACCAATGTATCCTTGGCACCTTATGCTTACTGGTCTCCTGAAAAACAATGCTTTAAAACGTCAACAATAATGTTGGTGAATTCATAGGTTTGATAAATCATATATTGTAGGACCACAAGATTTCCCAAGTGTATGATAATCAACAGTGCAGGACATCATATAAATGTAAAATCTACGTTTTGCCCTAAGCTCAAGGACACTAAAGCTCGACCATAAATGAATACCATATAAAATGGCCTACATACCAGTGACGGATGTTCTAACCCGCAACATCCTAAGTCTCGACATGGTTTTACATTTTCGGTTTTTTGCAGCTCTGGCTGTGCAAGACCTCTAGCGGGTCCCTGCTGTCCCTGTAGTGCGGTAACCTGTCCCTGTAGTGCTGTCACTTGTCCCTGTAGTGTAGTCACCTGTCCTTGTAATGACTGCATCACTGTCAATGTCTGTATAAGCTGCTTCTGTCGGGTACGATCAGTTGTCCTCAACTTTCTCATCTTTGCAGATCTCCTATGGTCTGCCTTCAATATCTCTAAAGTCACAGCCTATCTCCTGCGATCAGCAGCATGCAACTCTCTAATATCTGACATCTGACCCAGTACGGTAGTGCGCAATGACATAACCTCTCAGATGCAACCTATTTAAATTTAGGTCGTATAAGTACTAATCACATTGGGTAACTACTACCATGCATAATTATATATAGCTAATCACCATCTAATTTTTTTTAGTGAAATCATGTTTATAAAGTTAAAACGTTTATAAACATACTTTTGGTAAAAACGGCATAACTTTCACGTTTCAAGTCGGTTTGAGGTGTTTCTTGCGCTCACGTTTTAGTATTAAGACGAGTTATCATATTTTTACATTTTCAAAATTTGGACCTACTAGTGAACAGTAACTTTTACTGTTCACACCAGATCATAAATTTATTTATATAGTTTTTGTTATCGTAAACTCGTAAATGTCGTAATTTCTTTGTTATAGCTCCGTTTTTAGCGATTCTTTCGAGCACGTTCTCGTAATTGAAAGTCCTATCTATTTATGATGTTTACAACAATATATGTTTCTATCATGAATAGTAACTTTTATAAAATTAGTTTTATAAAAGTATTTCTTGTCGTAAACTCGCGAAATTCATAACTCATTCGTTATTAATTGAAAATTACAATTCTTACCATTTTGGAATCCTAAAAATATGTTTTATTTGTTAAAAATACCAAACTTTCTGTTTTATATAACTTTTATAAATTGTTTTATAAAAATTCTTTTATAAATCCGTTTATTTATTGTATAACTTGTTTTTACCGTAACTTTTTCGTTATTTATTCGTTTTCCAAGTTCTTTACATGCCCGGATTCGTCTTGAGATGTAGTATTTTATAAAAACATAAAATAGATATGTTTATATTCGAATTTTTGACAGAATGTTGTGATGACGTTCTTAATTCTATATTTAAACCTTATTTTCATACTTTTCAACTTTGTAATCTATCACAAGTCTTATATACCATATATGTTATATGTATTACTTATAATAAAGTCCATTAGTCCACATATTGTCCAAATGTTCAAGTTACCAAGTTCATAATAACACTTTTAAACCAAAACTTTCTTAAGAAATCTTTAATCACTAGTTTATACATAACCATTTTTACACATAAACCATGAGTGTACAAGAGTTATACTTCCAATATAATCTTATTTTAGTGTTCATATAACATAACCAAAAGTCCATGAACAAGATTATCAAGTCATTTGCCTTACTTTTACTTAAAACTTATTAAGTGAACTTTTAAAACCCTAATTTGTATATATCCATTTTTATGCTTAAACCAACGTGGTACAATACTTCTATGTCCATATTATCATGATATTAACAACAACATATCCTATGTAAAAGTGCACAAATCCATGATTACAAGTAAAAACTCTTTTTACATGTTTAAAAGTCCTAAATGGTGATTTTGCTATAAAGAACTAATATATGCATGAAAACTCATGAAATGAAAAGATAAAGGCTTTTAGGTAACCTTATGATGAATGATGATGATGAAAAATATGTGCTAAACCCTTGTTTAGACTTTAAACCCAAGCTTGCAATGTGCTAAACCTCTGTTTAGACTTTAAACCCATGCTTGCAACTCTTTAGAAAACCTAGATATTTCTAGAAAAAACCCTAGCTTCCTTTATCCTTGTTATCTACACTTGCAAATGGTTAACCAGAATGCTTCAAATCATCTTAAGTTTATCTTAGGAATGAATGTCTGTGTTGTATGTATGTAATTGTTGGGTAGAAATTTTTGTTATTGCGTTTATTTAAATGGGAGTGGTTTGTGTGCCGTGGGCTGCAAGAGTGAAAAAAGGAGTACGTTTGTGTTGTACTCTCGCTTTGGTTAAGTCTTGTGGTGTTGTATGTAGATTTCTAATTACTAGTATACATATATATATCTAACTAGCTTAGTCTCTCTAGAAGATTGCAATGTGATCTAAGAATCCTAAGGAGGGTCTTAAGAAGAGCTTGTGCGTCCGACAAATGTGTTGATCATAAAAAATGACATAGGTTTAGGAGTTAGGAGGATTTACAATGCCACTAACACTTGGTATGATAATTGTGATAGACTATTGTCTCAGATATTGTTGTTGGTTTGCATGGTTGAGAGGGGGGAAGAGGGTTTCTAGGAAGTTTTTGATAGTTCAAGAATCGATCTTGTACATTTTGTAGTTGTAAGTTTTGTAGGTTTTAGTCAGAAGTTTAACATGAAATGTAATAAGTCGTGTGTTGATATTTTTCTTATGTTTCCCAGTGTACCAAGTGACATTGACAGAACTTGAGGGTGAAATTTGTATATAAACTCTTTGAGTGTTTGGATGCAAGATTAAGTATTCGTTGAAGCGTAGATTATTAAGGTGTGTTCCGGGGTATGCCTAACTTCAATTTAAATCGCGGAAACATAAAATCACTGACGTAACCATAACAAATAAAATGAAACAAGACCATATTATTGTCTCAAATAATTAATTAATACTTAATTGATGTTAAAAGTCTTATATTGTTTGTGCCGTTTACATTGAACGCTAATTTTTAGCTTACACGATTTTACTTAATACATGAAATTACAAGCAAACGCGTACGACATAAAAAAATAAATAGTAGATTTATCGACATCATCAATGACTTTAAAACACGGGGTGTTATAATACCATTATCACGCGGGTTTGATGTCACATGGGTTGTAACTATTAGGATTTAAAGTTACTACTGGTATATGATTTTAGTACTGTTGCTGGTAGTTTTGCAAAGAGATATTAAAAGTGAAATTGGGCACGTGAAGGCTACTGCTGCTTGTTCCACTTTATACTGTTCATGTACTATTGAGCTTCAAGGACATTAGTGCTGTTTGATAAAGAGATTTTTGAAGTGCAACGAAGCTATTCGACCAGGAAACAATAGTGTTGTCATGTATATGATTATTATTGGGCTCATGGATATTTGGAAACAGTATGTTCAAGCATGGAATATTAATACTGTTGTCACGCTTATGATTAATACTATCTAAGAAAGTATTTGTACTGCTAGTGGCATCCGATATAAAGCATTTAGTACTGCTAGCTTTGTACGATATCAAACAACACATAGTTTTGGATCTCGGATTGAACACGATGCTTTGTTTAAGAGGAAGATTTTTTTTGGTTTAAAAGTTTAAAGGCTCGTATTTTGGATTTATTGAAGATGTGGTTACGAGAAGTGTTAGATCGCCTATTTTGAAGATGAAGTGGAATTAGTTTCGGTTTTGTGTTTATCATATCTTACAAGTGAGTGTTAACAACTTTAGAGATAACTTGTTTGGTTTATTAACGTTTTTGGTGAAGCTTGATTAAATCTAGTTTTTTTACCTGATGTAAGGAGATACATTATAGTACTCACATGTATTTACTATCACGTGGTCAGTGACTCATGTAAGGCATGCGGATTTATCAAGAGTTCGAGGTCTAATCATAAAACGAAGAAGAAGATTATGAGTTTTTATCATATTATAGTGCAAGACATAAGATACAAGTTTGGGTTATTCTACTTCAACATCAAGTTCGTTATACTTAGTTTTCTTCATCAATAATCATTACATAGAGCCTACAGAATTGAAGATTCAAGAAATGGTTAAAATATGGGTTTCAGGGGAAGCTTAATGTTAAAAAGTTTAACCATTTACATGCATCATCGAGGTGAAGGTTTTTACTACTGCTAGCCTTTGTTACTACTGCTAGTGTAAGTTTCTACTGCTCAAGTTCATTTTTCTTATGGTGCGTAATGGTGGGCAATTTGAGTTGTTGGAAGGCTAAATTAGAAGTGTGATAGTGGTTCGTAGTTTTGAAGATCAAAGTTGCTTAGTACTTTAGTCTTACCCATGTTTGTTATTGACAAATGGGGAAAGAAGATTTGATGTTTAGCACTCTGTGATATTCCTTTGTGGTTTCATAGGGGAAGTTTCATTGCAGTATAGGAACTTCAGGGGAAGTTCATTGTGCTATTTGTTTTGTCTTATATCAATAGCGGGAGTAGAATTGTGGGAATTATATTTTGTGTTGATAAGACAACAAGAATGAAACAAGAAGGGACTTAAAGGAAAGGGACCTAAAGTTCGATAACGATTGATTTTTATAAGAGTTTGCATATTAAGTAACTTTTCAGGCATAGACATATAACATATCACCTCACATAGGGATAGTGTTTGATTTTTAATTCACTCCGGCCACTCAGACAGGGTTATAGTTTTGTGAAGTACACTCAGTTTACACAGATATAATCTAGACAGCTACCATAGGCTTGTACTTAACACATAAACCTAACCGAAGGGCAAAACTTGATACGGGAGCGGATACAATCTTCACGTGCCGAAACATAAGCCTTTATTCCTTTGAACTACATACATACATACATATACATATATATATATATAATGTATTATATATTTTTTAAAAAAATAATATATAATATATATATTGAACTCAATGATAACCAAAGGCTTGGCACAAAACTTCTCTTTCAACTTAAGGTATTTTGCAACTAGCACCAAAGGGGAGTGCATCAAGAATAGGGACTTGTAAGAATTCTTTACATACGAATTAAGCTTCGGTCTAATAAATGATGATTAAAGCACAAGTTCTAGAGCTTCTAAATTACCGGCTCTCTCAAATATAATTATCAACCAATACCAATGTTCCAGAAAAGGCGACAAAGACCATACGTACACATCCGTAACGACGGAATAGACATATATGACTGCATTCAAACCTTAACTCGAACAAGCTAAAGGTATCAATTATCTTGGGTATCAAAGGTGGATACCCGAATATTCTAAAGGCTTAGAATTCTCACAATTTAGTAGAGTAGGTTGTGCTAGCTATAATGTCAATCCGGTTGGATTTGCCTTACTAAGAGCATTTTTATACTTTGAAAGCATATATATATTAAGATTTTTCATAAAATATCAGTTGGAAAATTTTTGGCAGGGCAAACATGGAGGGATATGATTAATTTTTCCTATTTGTCTCCCCTCCACACTTAAGTTGAACATTTCCCTCAATGTGATAACTGATAATAGTGATAGAATAGGGAAAATTAAGGGAAAACGGTACTTCCTAGGGCAAATAAAAATGTATAGCTATGAGAGAGCTATTCTTGAGCATACTTCATAATTTTCCATATCTTTAAGCTAAAGTACCTGCATAAAAGTAAACAAACAAAAGCACACAAAAAATATTTTTGTTGTATTTTTAGAAAATAAATAAAGGGTATTAGAAGAATGGAAGAGGGACTCCTCCACACTTAAGTGAAGCACGGGTTGCCTCCCGAAAAGCGCTTAATTTTTAAGAGAGTCTTTAGCTAGACTCGTACTTTGGGAGTCATTCTTTTGGGAAAAAGGGAGTTACTGCTTCCCTTGGGTCATTATCTTCTTCATGATATAGTAAAAGTCGATGGACCATGGACTATGAACATCTTTCCATCTTTTCCATAGAGTTTAACATATCCGGATGGATATTGATGTTTCACTACATATGGTCTTAACCATCGAGATCTGAGTTTTGGTTGTTTAAATTTGTACTTCAAGTGAAATAGCTGAACTTTGTTTCCTTGTTTGAATTCTTTCCTCATTCTTAATTTTTTGTCGTGCCAGACTTTGGTTCTTGCCTTGTATAGACGAGAGTTTTCATAGGCTTGGTTTCTAAGTTCATCTAACTCGTGTAATTGAAACATTCTTTCTTTCTCACCACGGCAAAGATATCTGGGTTGCCAATCTTCAGAGCCCAGTAGCACGAATGTTCAATTCCAAATGTAAGTGCAGTTTTTTCCATATATTACTTTGTAGTTGATGGTACCGGTAGGTGTTATGTAGCAGTGCGGAAAAGCCCACAGATCGTCACCAAGTTTCTCTGACCAAATAGCAGATTGGTCTTTAATTAGTTTTTTTAAAAAATTCTTTTAAGAGTTTTTGTTCATGTTTTCAACTTGACCACCTGGTGATTTATGATGTGGAGAAACGTGGTTAACTCCATATCTTGTTCATTGTCCTTTCCATTATTTGTGCAGCATGAGTACCTCAGTCGTTGATTAGAAGCTTTTGTATTCCGAAACGGTAAAGAATAGTTTCTCAGGAAGTGATAACTGACTCGGGCATCATTAGGTTTGGTAAAGCCTGACTTCAGCCCATTTAGATACATAAACAACAGCGACAAGATGTATTCAAACTAATAGGATTTCGGGAATGGCCCATAAATTCAAATACCCCCATATGTCGAAAATTTCACAGACTTGAATGTTGTTTAAGGGCATCTCATCACGTTTCGATATATTTCCTGTCTTTTGGCATGCTTCGCAAAGGCGAACTAGAGTATGAGCTTCTTTGATGATTGTCGGCCAGTAAAATCCTGAATCTAGGACCTTTTTAGCAGTTATGTTGGGTCCATAATGTCCACCGGTGGGTCCGTGGTGACATTGATCTAAAATGGTTTGAGTTTCTGGTCCAGATATACAGCGTCTGATCATACCGTCAGAACATACTTTGAAAAGGTAAGGTTCTTCCCAAAAGTAGTGTTTGAGGTCAGAGAAAAATTTATTCTTTTGTTGGTACGTCATTCCTTTTGGTATAATATCGCCGACCAAGTAGTTTGCAAAGTCTGCGAACCAAGGTTCATCTTTGGTATTGATTTCCATAAGAGTTTCTCCAGGAAAGTTATCATCGACTTCACTGTCATCGCTTATTTCGTCATTTTCGATCCGGGACAAGTGGTCGGCTGCAACATTTTCTGTTCCTTTTCTGTCTTTGATTTCTATGTCGAATTCTTGCAAGAGTAAGATCCAACGAATAAGGCGTGGTTTAGCATCTTGTTTCTTGAATAAGTGCCTTAGAGCTGAATGATCGGTGTGAACAATAGATTTTGAGAGAATAAGATATGATCTGAATTTGTTGAATACAAAGACTACAGCCATAAGCTCTTTTTCGGTTACGGTGTATTTTTGTTGAGCTGGGTTAAGGGTTTTGCTTGCGAAGTAAATTGGATGAAAGTTTTTACCATCTTTTTGACCTAAGACGGCTCCTACTGTGAAATCACTTGCATCACACATAAGTTCAAATGGAAGATTCCAATTGGGGCTTACGATCACAGGAGCACATGTGAGTTTCTCCTTCAATAATTCGAATGCTTTTTGACATTCATCATCGAATTCAAATGGAGTATCTTTTTCAAGCAGCTTAGTAAGAGGTCGGGCAATTTTCAAGAAATTCTTAATAAAAAGTCGGTAAAAACCGGCATGTCCGAAAAAGCTTCTATACCTTTAATATTGGTCGGGGGTGGAAGTTTTGAGATTATGTCAATCTTTGCTTTGTCGACTTCAAGTCCTGCACTGGACACTTTGTGTCCAAGCATAATTTCTTCTTTGACCATGAAGTGACATTTTTCCCAATTAAGGACAAGATGAGCATCCTTACAATGTTGGAGCATTTTATTGAGATTGTTTAGGCATGTGTCGAAAGAGTTTCTGAAGATGGAGAAATCGTCCATGAATACTTCGACTGATTCTTCGATCATATCGTGAAAGATTTCCAACATGCACCTTTGGAATGTGGAATAAGCATTACATAGCTCGAAAGGCATTCGCCTATAAGTGTATGTTCTGAAAGGACATGTGAACGTTGTTTTCTCTTGGTCCATAGGATTGATAGGAATTTGAAAATATCCGGAAAAACCATCCAGGAAACAGAAATATTTATTTCCTGCGAGTCTTTCTAACATTTGATCCATAGACGACAAAGGGAAATAATATTTTGCGGTTGCTTCATTGAGTTTACGATAATCGATGCATACTCACCAACCCGTAACGGTTCTCGTTGGAACAAGTTCATCATTTTTGTTGGTGACAACTGTAATACCACCTTTCTTTGGTACACAGTGAATAGGATTAACCCAAGGACTATCGGCAATTGGATAAATAATACCGGTATCCAAGAGTTTTACGATTTCTTTCTTAACAACTTCTTGCATATTTATGTTTAGCCTTCTCTATTTTTGGACTACTGGTTTCTTGTCATCCAGAAGTTGTATCTTGTGTTTACAGAATGATGGGCAAATACCAAGAATGTCTGTTGTTTTTTAGGCAAAAGCTTCCTTGTGCTTTTTAAGGACGGATACAAGTTTGTTTTTCTTTTCTTTGGAAAGCTGAGATGATATGATAACAGGAAGAAAAGAGGGTTCTTCCAGGAATACATATTCCAGATTATCAGGAAGGGGTTTAAGTTCAAGATCCATAGGAGGTTCTTCAAGAGATGTTTTGATTTTATAATCTGTATTGATGGTGATTTTCTCGAATGGTGGTTCTTCGGTATCAGATTCAGAGTCAGAGTTTTCATCGGCAGTCATCGCCATGAATTCATCGAATTCAGCAAAGATTTCTTCTTCGAGATGGGTTCCTTCGATGGAATGGAGGATTTTACTACCTTCGTCTAGAAGAGCATCAAAGTCTTCTAAGATTTCATCAATAACATCGATACTAAAACAGGTATCATCGTTCGAATAAGAGTGTTTCATCGCAAAATCAATATTGAAGATCATTCGTTCAGTTTCAACTCCAAGATTGAGTTGTTTATGTTTAACTCGAATAACTGCATCGGCAGTGTGAAGAAATGGTTGTCCTAAGATGAGAAGAACTTTGCTATCTTCTTCCATTTCTAGGATAACAAAATCGACAGGAAAGGTGAATTTACCAACTTCAACGAGCATATTTTCAGCTATTCTAACAGGGTATTGGAATGATCTGTCAGCTAATCTCAAGCTTATTTTGGTAGGTTTGAGAGTTTTGAGAGATAGTTTTGCATATAATGAATACGGCATAAGGTTAATGCTAGCACCTAGGTCAACTAAAGCATTATAGGAAAAAGTTTTGTTGAAATTACATGGAATAAGGAAACTTCTGGGGTCTCCAAGTTTTGGTGGACTTTATTCTGGATCATCGCTGAACTTTCGTCGCTAAGGAAAGAGGCAGAAATTTGTTTGATTTTATGCTTGTTGCTTATGAGTTCTTTGATAAATTTTCCATAGTTAGACATTTCGGCTAAGACGTCGATAAGAGGTATGTTGATTTGAACGGCGCGGATCATGTCGAGAAATTTTACGTATTGGGCTTCCATCTTCTCTTTCCTTAGACGTTGAGGATACAAGATTTTTGGTTTGTATGGTTTGGGTAACGGAGTTTCTTTGGTTGGTTTTGGATTTTGAGTTTTTGGTTGTGGTGTAGGTTCATCGTCTTCATCATCGCTATCAAAATTGAAAGGGGTTTTAGAATTTTCTTGTTGATCATTTGGGTTAACTGGTGGGTTATAGGATTTACCACTTCTTGTAAATACGACATTCACATGCTCATTGCGAGATTGCGGTGGTTGATAGGCTTTGGAGTTGTGCCCTTTTGGGTTTGGTTGAGTGTTACTTTGAAGAGATCCAGATTGTTTGTCAGCGCGTCTGTCAAACTTGGTTTCAAGGTTTTGAATGGAAGCTTGATGATTTTTGGCTACGGTTTCGAGTTGGGTTTTGAGATCCATGAATGTTTCTTTGACAAAAGCGTTGGTTGATTGCTGAGATTTCATGAAATCATTAAATTGTTTTTGAAGGTCATAGGATTTATCATCGGTGTTGGATCGGTAGTTGTCTCGGTTGTAACTACTTCGTTCGTTTGAACGCCAATTATCGCGATTTGAGTCTCGGTCGCGGTAATCATTGTAAAAACGAGTCTTACGAAAAGTTTTCATGAATTTTATCTCTTCATCATGAGACATGGGTATGTCATCTTCATCAAGATCGGGTTTTTTTAGCATTAGATTGGAATTCTTTGTACTGAGCATCCATTTTTAGGGTCATGGCATCCATTCGGGCCATAATTTTATCATTATCAAAATTACTGCTACCTTCATCGGCGAAAGCAACGATTTTCTTAAGAGTTGATTTGGTTTTTTGATTTTTAGCCCAGTCGAGCTTGAGTAAGACTTTATCTTCGAGAAGTTAATAAGCTTGATTTGGTGTTTTATAAAGGAAAATACCACCGGCTGCAGCATTTAGCCATTTAAGTACTTCTTGGGTTTGTTTTAGGTTCGTGAATATTCCATGTAAAAGACTCGGTCACCCCGTGTGTCTTATATTCTACGCATAGGTTAGACTCGTTGGTCTTAGTTTTAATCGTTTAGTATTACCGTACGATTCTATATGGTGTTGGGCCGGGTCTCTTGTTACCCACTTGTTTTAGATTACCAACTCTATGGCCCATTAGGGGGGAACCAAACTTCTTGTATAAATACCCCTTTTTCCATCCATGGGAAGGGGGTGGATGTTCCTATTTTATCACAACAACACCACTAAGTGTTTTTCTCTATCTTAGGAAACTCCCACTTTCTCTCTCTAGACAATTTGACAAACATTAATCCTAGGCTTGGTTATGATATCTTATTATACTACATTTGTATCAGAGCCCATTAGGATGATTAGGCTGATTGTGTGTGCGTGTTTTCTTGGGTAGTTTAGATTTTTCTCCAATTTTTGTTTTTTTTCCCTTTCTCTTCTCTAAAGTTTGGTTTTTTAATGTGGTTTATGGTCTTATTTTTTGTTAGTACACTCTTTGATTCTCAGTTTGTGATGTTAATGTTTGTATTTACATAGTTGTTATAGCCTTATAGAATCATGTTGTGCAAAATAAGAAATCCAAGCAAAAACGTTCAAAATGGTGTTTTTTGGTTATAAAAACAGAGATGTTTGTTTTTTCTTTCTTTACTGCTTTTGGGCCTCTATGAGACATTCTTATTGCGTTTTGCCAGTCATCAAATATAGTACACTACGTTTTTGCTAGTTTTGGTATTGGACAAACTGTTCTGCGTTTTATTTTATTTATTAGGTTTGCGTTTTGCTCTGCGTTTTTCTTATTGAAGACTGTGGATTTTGGTTTACTTGCATTTTGCTTCAAGTTTTGGTTGGCACGTTTTGCCTCATGGACCACTGCGTTTTGCACTCATGACCCTGCGGTTTTGCCGCATGGTCCAATCTAATGCGTTTATGACTTCTTCTATTTTTGGTTGCATTTGGCTTTCAAGTCCATCATTGCGTTTTAGAATAGATAAAGTTACTTCTGGGCAAATTTATTCTATTCATTGCGTATTTCCTTAACAAATCACTGCATTTTAGCTCAAAATTCAATTGGCAGTTTTGCTTTTGGAAGGCCTTTTGCGTTTTGATAAAAGAAGAGAAGTTACTCTGGCAAAATTTTCATTCTTCTCTGCGTTTTGTTAGGCTTCCTACACTGTGTTTTTGCCTATGTTTCATTTAATTCATTACGTTAATTTATTTTAACAAACCAAATCACTAATCAATACCACATATCACCTATCATAAACAAACAATCATCTCTTTTAACTTACATATCACTAATATTGGACCGATACAGAAGTTTTATTCATTAATACAAGTAATTCATCCTGTTATGTCCAGTAATTCTGATGATATTTCAAGGGCCGTGTTCTGGATACCGGGCGCATTTATCACTCCTTTCTATGCTCTTGAAAATAGGACTATGAACTTACGAATTTCTATCACTGGTTCACAACGAATCCTCCGATATGTACTGTAAGAGTGAAATGGAAAATGGATTGCAAATTCTTCAGTCCGTTTGATAAAGGGCCATTTTGAGCTCTTGGATCACCACAAGAGGGATGCCCTTGGAAATCTACCCCTGAGGGAGGTGGTCCTTACCTTTGGACCAGATAGGCCTGTAGTATCATATGAGGACCGTAGCGCATATGGGAAAAAAAGATACGATTACGATGCAGTTGTTTGTTCCGTAGCCACCAATATTGTGCTTCAACGACTTCACAAAGATATCTGCCAAGCTCACTCAATCACAACATTGACAGCAAAACCAATTTTGGGACAACGTTCAAAAATGCTTCTGGCTAGGTTCGCGACTCACAATAAGAAGATAGAGAATTCTCAGTTGTAAGCATCTTGAGGTTACTTGAGCGGTTCAAGATGCTTCCAGTTGAGTTGAAAAAATATATCAATGAGTACTATGTTCGCGTTTTCACAAAAGTGGTCATAGGACATGAGGATATCAGAATTGACTCAATGCCTATCATTTCAACTGAACTCCAAGTTCGTGAACAATCATGTCACCTGAATGGGATAGGTTCGTTGCAGACGTATATCAAGTTTTTCGGATAAGAAATCCTCAACAAAATCTAAAAAGCAGTACAAATCACGAACAGCTTATGCATACTTTAAAACCAACATGAAGAACATGGCTTGCCACAAGAATCGATGTTTTTGAATGGAGAGGAATTCACTCCTGCTACGAATGTTCAACTAGCATTTGTGTTCAACGGGTCCTACCTCATGCCCAATCTTCAACATGTACTGTCTCTTTATCGACTATCCCTCTTCATCAACAAACCCTCAATCCAACACAATATCCATAATTCTGAAACATCACTATTGACTACGGGTTTACTCAAACTGAATGAACCTACTTGACAAACCTCACCAAAACACATTATGGACGTCGCTTTCATTGCACCAATCCTTCAGATCAGCAAGCGCTTCCTCAGACAAACAAATCAACTTTGAACTTCATCTAACACCCTAGAATTCAAGCAAACTATTCCAGATGGTCGGGTTGTAGTTCAGAATGTTTCAAGGGAGACAGAATCAGTATCAGAGGTTTTTTTTTGCCTCGGGGAAATGGTTTACAGAGGAAATTGGGGGTGCACATGAATAGAGCTGCTTGGGAATTGCCAATGCTAGGTAAACGACTGGAAACCGGTCAAGTGTATATAATTTGTTATGTTTGGAGATTGGACATTTATTGCAAGGAAACTAGTACTCAGCCTAAGCACAGTACATAGAATTTCCTGATCTTTATTTCAAGGACTAGATGCTCGCTTGATGCAAGGGACCAAGAGAATTTGGTGCAGTTTTGAGTTTGAAGAGGGACATTACTTTACTTATTGTTTTAGTTTAGTGGTGTCCAAATTTTCTATTCGTGAATCAGGCGGCTAATCACCTTTGTTGCATCTATGTGGGATAAAAGCATCCGTCCTAGACTTAGCATCTGAATGAGGATTACATTTCCAGGCTAGATGAACGTGACGCTTTTTGAATTTCAGATGTTGATGAAGAAACCGACTGTTCAGTCACTATTCTGGCCAATTTTTCCGCATCGGCTGTCAGGTCAAATCCACAAGCTGGTCCATTCACCAATACCTTCTATCTTATCTGAAGGTACATATACTTGAAATGCTCATTGTCATAGTATCTCTAATCAAGGTCCTTACAGTAACTTATGAGGTTCATAATTAAAGTACAACCAATTCTAAGATGATTATTTGACACAAACTAGACTTCCATATGGGTAACAGTAATGTTATTACATATGAACTATATGTTATTTTTTTGCGTTTCGGTCATTCGACATTTCTGGTGGTAGTTGTTGCTTGTACCAAGTTGTGCATCTTCCGCCCTAAATTAGTGTATTGTGTATCCCCCCCCCCTCCCCACCCCCCCCCCCCCACACCCATATCGCCTGTTATTGATGCGCCGCCTCGTCTCCTCATGACCCAATCCACGCACTGAAATTAAGATCTACAAGGAAACAGGTTGACCCTATACTCCCGCCCCACACACCTCATGAACAACGTGCTAAGTTTGAACTGTATTGAAAGTAACACAAGCCGAGTTTATGGGCTGATCAAATGCGTAGGCTTATTTTAAATCGATAATATTAAAAAACAGAAGAAAATCTTAAAAAAAGGAACTTCTTATTTTCAAGTTACAACTTTAGTCAATTATAGGATAACAATAAGAGATATTGAAGAAACTTCGTAACGACTTTGAAACAAGAGTTTACAACTGAGAAAGAGTCAAATTCATGCTCTGATTTTTCCAATTTGAAACACATTAACGATAAACTTGATAATTTTTAAGATTCATCCTACAAGTCAATCCATTCAAACTGTCCATATTGATGTTAAAATCCAACTCAGTGTATGATCAAAAGACTAAAAACTGCCACTAGGTGCCAGAACCCCTTTTTACCTTCAGACAGAGCCAAAAAGGCCCACCGATGGGGCTACTCTATATGATGGTTGATGAAACTTCTCTAAGCTCATATGTGCCTGCGTTTATATTTTGTTCAGGTGTTGCCTATTGAGGAATGGAATTTAGAGTTAGTTGAATGATGTGTAAGTTTTTTACCTAATTAATATTTTAAATATAATAACACAAGAGTAAATATTTAAGATAAAATTACTAAGGAAAATATTCAACCTCTTAAAAGATATTTATATATAATAGTATATTTAAGCCGGTGAAGAATTGATCACCCAGAGGTAGTTTTCCCATTACTGACTTGTTGCAATTGATGAAACCTACGTTTTAGCTGGATTTGTTATTGAATGAGTGAAAATATAGTTTTGAGCTACCATTATAATACTAAATAAAGCAACAATTAAATTGAACAATTAAAAAGCTGTTATTAAAACTTTAAACAAATTTAAGGGTAGCAATTAAATAGCGACCCCAAAATAAGTAAATCTACCACTAAAATTAAACTACTAAAAATGCAATCTTAATTTCTAAAACTTTAAAAATTTAGGACTCAAATGTAATTTTAAGAACAAGAAAAAACATTTTTTTGAGTTAACAGATTTTTGAAATTTATTATGAATTAAAAAACTTTTTTTTATCTAATTAAATCCTAAAAATAATATATCTTATAAAACAAATAGCAAATTAAGTCCTAAAAATTTTTTAGAAAATTGTTTTTTAAACTTAGAAAAAACGTTTTAATAATATACTCCACTACTTGTGTATATTATTTAAGTATAGAATGAGAGTGAAAGATAATCAATGTTTAGACTTATGTCCTATATTACAAAAAGTTTGGTCTAAAATTAATTTAATATTAAAAACTCAGTAAATTTATTTTTTAACTCATTTTTTGTTTTAAATTTAAAATTCCTATTTTTTAAACTTTAAAATTTAAAAGCTCAAAAATGAAAATTAAAATCTAAAAGTGGCCTCAGTGAAAATGATTTTTTTTTTGATGGTAAAACCTACAAGTACTTTTATTAAAACTAAAAAACCTTCCACCACCACTTTTTTTTTTTTTTTGTAATTTTTCTGAAACTTTTTTCTATTTTTTATGTATTTTTTTAATTCTAGTAAACCTACGAAAAATCTAGATTAAGGTCCTTTTAGTAACAAGGAATAAAGAGAAAAAAATAAACTAAACAGAAACAGCTAATCCAAATAAGCTCTAAAATAAGTCTAAGATATAGCTACGCTTATAAAATTGAAAATGGATATCAAAAAAAGGACTATTAGTATTATAATGGGGGGAAATGTTACCATGGAATGAGCTATCAAAGCAAATGTTAACACGGTTGGATCTTTGTGTGAGAGGTTTTATCGTGGGTTCTAAAAATTCTAGTCTGGAAACAACACCCCTTTCTTGTAATTTTTCTATTTTTGCTTTTTATTTAAAACCCGAAATAAGCTAGACAGCTTATTTGGCTTAAATAGACAAAATGAGTATAAGAGTTAAGTTAGTTGAGAGACTTTCAGAAAAGTCCCAAGGGCATAGCGGTAAGGTGTGTGTATGAAAAGGGTTGAGACTAGGTCGAGGTCGGGGGTTCGAGCCCGACTCACCCCTGACCTCCTTGGTTTCCCTTTTTTTCAAATTTTTTTTTTTTGAAAAACTTATAAAACAAAAGTTGTTAAGCAACTTAAAATAAGCAATTTTAATAAACGAAATTTTTTATAAAAAGCTCTAAATAAGCTAACAAACAGCTTATTAACTGACCGTTTTGACTTAGAAGGACTTATACTAAACTAAATAAGCTAGAAACTATAATAAGCTATAACTAAACTGAATAAGCAACAAATACCTTATTACTAACCTAAAAAGCAAAACCTAACCAGAAATAAGCAATGAGAACAAGTAAAAAAGCTAAAATAGACACAAACTCTTTTTGGCCTTTTTTATAATTTTTAAGAAAGCAAATAAGCTATATTAAGCTAAATCCTAACAAATTAAGATGAAACTAACTTAATCTAACCTAATAAGCAGATATAAGCTAAAATTAAGCAAAAAGAACACATAATAAGCTAAAAAAACAGATAAGAATTTAAACTCAAAACTGTTTACCAAACAGTCCCTAAGGGTACCTTTAAGCTTATTTGAAAATAGGCTAATGGATCCTTATGACCAAATGGATTATCACACTAAAAAGTAGACCTGAAACACTACTTAAAACCACTTCCAAAAAGTATTTTGAAAATAAAATAAGCAAAGAAAAGGCTAATTGAAAAAGGCTGTCTACTATTTTTTTTTTTGGTTTTCAGAGATTTTTTTAATGAACTTTTTAAGCTAAATTACCTAAGATAATAAGCTAAGAATGTGAAAACAAGACTTAATTTATATTAAGCTATATCTAAACTAAGATCCTACTTAATTTTAACCTCTAAATCCTATTTAAGCTAATTAAAATGAGGATCAAAAGTCAAGCAGTAGTAACTAAGGTTACTACTACTGATGCAAATGGCAAAGAGGGCAAAACAAAGTTGCAGGCAACCAAGGTTGTTTCTACTGCACTAGTTACACTCAATGAGTGTTAATACACTTTAAACAAGTAAATACTACACCTAGGAAAGCTAGGATCAAAAAGTCTCAAAGATCTAAAGGAGCAAAAGCTCCCCTGGTGCTGAGACAAGAAATTTAAGCCATAAAATTATTTTAAACCTAAACTAATCATTCAAACTTACTCAAAACCTTATCAATTATCAATATCAAACTATCCAAAGAAAAACCTCCAAGTTTCTTTGACTTTTGAGGGTCAAATAGCACTAATCCAAACACCCCTTTAGCTTTTGACAGATTTCATTAAGTCTTATATTTTGAAATCTAATTAACAAAACCTAAATACCAGATATTAACTAGCTTAAAACAGACTTATCAAACTCAAATCACCAACTAAATAAACTAGAATTAAGAATCTAAGAACTAAACTAATTATTTTTGGTTTTTCATGCTTTAATGGCAGTTATGAAGAAAACTAAGATCCAATATACTATAGCTAAAAACAGATAAACAAATATGATTGACAAGTAAATTAAGATAAGCAAAAGCACAAATAAGCAATTAGTAAGCAGATAAGCAAATCTAATAAGCTAATAAGCAATCATTAAGATAGAAATTTAAGAACAAAGGATTTAAATGAAAACTTACAAAATGCTTCAGCTAAACAGAAGCTATTAGGCTCAAATGAGCTTATCAACAGCTCTGGCTTATCAGAGATAAGCCAGTAAAGTCCATGGAGGCTCATCCCTTGCTAGCCTCCCTTCCATGAGCTTTTAAGTCCAAATATCAAAAGTAATTAGCTGATTTTAAAGTTTAAAGTAGATTAAACCTTTATAAGCTCAAATCCAAGCTTATAGACTTGGATGAGCTAAAATGAGCTTATTGTGAGCTTATGAATCATTAACATGAGAATAGAAGCTAAAAAAAGAGAAGGAAACTTTTTCATTAACTAAATTTGATTACATTAAGTGAAATTTGGGTACAATACTTGAAAACGGAAATGGACAATTACATTAAGCTAAATTAAGCTAAAATTCACTAAATTATCTAAAACTAGACTAGGAAAAGAAGAATGTATGTGTGTGTGTGTGAGAGTGAGCCTTTTTATAGCCTGAAGCTGAACCTTCTAGCCCCTTTGGCAGTTACAAGCTCCTTTTGATCATGTCCGTATAATCCCTCAATCATTGTTGAATCATCTATAGCCGTTGGATTAAATGATATCTCACACGGATTGCCAGCATGGCAATCCGTGATTGAGACATTTGTGTGCTTCTTTTGAGAGTAGAGCTAATGCAAAAATACCCCTTCCTTGTGCTTTTTCTCTTCCAACGTGGCATTCCCTTTGTGGGTTTGGCATATAGGGTGTCATGAATGACACATAACTCTGCCAGCATGTACTTGCTTCCATGAATTGCCTCATTGTACCCCTTAATTTCCAAAAGCCCCTTGTTTTGACTGTGTGGTGATTTGGGACGATGGATGAATAGTGTTTTACCTTGGCGCCTATTTTATAACCGAAAAATAGGTAAAAACATTTGAACTTTGAGCTTTTTGCAAGATTGGTCCTTGTAGTTGGTTTATTAAAGGTGTAGTGTAAAAGGTTTTTTAAGAAATGACAACAATGGTCCTTGTGGTTTTATAAAAAGGGTATTGGGCTAGGGTTTTGGGCTTTTGTAATGGGCCTTGTATCCGGGTAGGGTTTTTAAGGGTTTAAGGCCCATTTAAGGTTTAAGGGACCTTTTGTGTATCTTTTGAAACTTAGAGGGTTGATTTGAAACATTTTGGGGTTTTTGTCATTTTGTTTTTGACTGAGGCTTGACAATAGTTAACTTTTCTGACTTTGGCTTTCGGCTCTTGCACGCTCTTCCGTTCTCGTGTCCGTGTTTGCCTGTTTTTGACGGTTTTCTTATGATATTTGTCTTATCCGTACCTGCATACACAAAACACATAAACAAGCATATATTTTCCATTTTTAGTCTGTTTTGGGTCATTTAGGGTCATTTTTGGTGTTAAGGGATATGTGTATTTTACACTTATCACTAAAGCTACTAGGAATAAACTGCATGTGAAAATGAATGACTCTGCCTGTGTGGAAAAGAGGGTTAACATTACGCCTCCTAACTACTCATAAGAAAATTTCATGGCAACATTCACCCCTCAGACTTAACTGACACCTGAGCAAGTATTTTGGTCCTTAGATCTAGCAAAACGAAAGGCCGAAGAGCTAAAGGCCAATGCAACACCCCTGCCTGTCCTACCACCTGCGACTATGTATCCTCCCAATACACCGGCCCATCTGGTCCCTAGAACGCTTCCAACTACAAGTCAAGTAAATATTGGTCTGTATGTAATTACTCAACTATTTTGGGATTTTGAGAAAACTTGTAAAAAGCGTATCACACCAACGGGCATAACTGAAGGGGAAAGGGGTTTTGAACAAACAAAAAGGTGCTACTTAACCGAAGTAATTCCATTTTTCAATCTACTCAAAGAACATTTTGAAGGAATTCAAAAATCTATAGTCACTGAAGTTAGGGCAATGAAAGCCGTTTTTGAAAATTTGGAAGCCGAGGTGGACCAGAATGAGACAAACTTACGGAGATGCTTGTCCAAAGATGTGTTTTATACTGCAACGGATTCTGTACTAAACGTGTCTAGATTTTCTAACATGCATGATGCTCTCACTAGTGCTTAGAAACGTATTGCCGATCTTGAATCTAAAAATTTTAATCTGAGAAACAAGATTCAAAATGATGATCACGACTGAATAATAAAACATTTCTACAAACTTGAAGTTGAACACTTCAACGTACAATTAAAGTATCAAAATCTCAAAGAACGTTTTGGAAACAAAAACCCAGTAACATCCTCTGATGCTCTTTCATTTGATTCACTTTTTGAGATTGGGAAACTAAATGAACAGATTCAAAGTCGAGGCAATACGATTCGTGAATTAAAGGAGAAAATCTCTCGCTTAACAAAGAAAAATAGTGATGTAGATCCCATGTTTGACCTTAAGGCCTTAGTTTCTCAGAACAAAGATTTAACTGCCAAGCTCAATGCTCTTCACGATCTCAATGAATGCTTTAGGGAAGGAAATGCAAAAGTTAAGCAACATTATAAGGAATTGTATGATTCAATTAAAATAACGCGTGCCAAAACTGCTGACCAGAACAACTCTTTGTTATCTGAAATTGAAAACCTTAAGGCTCAACTTAAAGATAATTCCAAATATGTCACTATACCTGATAGTTAACCTAAAGTGCTGGCTCCTGGTAGATATCCTATAGACGTTGAACCAATTCCCCATAGACTCAAGAAGAATCGGGAAGTGCATCTACACTATATCAAACACCATAAGAAAAATGTAGAAACCCTTCGTGAAATAGTAAAGGACGCTAAGGTGGAAAGACCATTGGATACCTCTCTTGCATCTGCTTG
>BQNB010026848.1:0-58196 GCA_026074375.1 Tanacetum coccineum | reverse complement strand
AGCTGATTATCCCACTGATAGAGATGATGAGGAGGATGAGACCTCCGGAGATGAGAATGATGATGAGGACGATGAGGAGGAGGAGGAGGAGCACCCAGCTCCAGCCGACTCTGTCCCACCACCACCAATACATTATACTACAGCTAGGATATCCATCGTAGCTCAGGCACTAGTACCATTCCTCCCTAAGGAAGAGGTTGAGTGATTTCTTGCCATGCCTACCTTACCACCATCTCCACTTAATCCACTATCATCACCACTACCACAGATATCATCTCCACTACTGCCAGTATCACCGCCCTTACATGTATCATCTCTACCACCACCTGCCAGTCCTACTTATCCGTTGGGATTCTGAGCTGCTATGATCCGGCTGAGGGCCGAGTCACCATCTACTTCCCATTTACCACCACCTATCATATTCTTACAGACCAGGGCATCTATAGCCATGATGAGGACTGCTGCATCATCCACCTATACCTTAGCACCACCATCAGGGACACCTCCACTTCTACCTATACCATTACCTACATTACCACCACCTTTTCTTTTACCCTCTACTGACCATAGAGCGGACAGGCTCGAGGTTTCTTTACCACCTCGGAAGAGGTTGTGTATTACTCTAGGTCCAAGATATAAGGTCGGTGAGAGTTTATCTGTACCCACTACTAGACCTACTGGAGGTTTTAGGGCAGATTATGGTTTTGTTGCCACTTTAGATGATGAGATCAGACGTGACCCTGAGAGAGATGTTGGTTATGGGATTACAGACACTTGGGATGAGATGCTTGTGGGCATGCCAGGGGTACCAGCGACTGATGACACAGAGTTGGGTTGACGGATGACCAATTTTGTCACTACTGTCAGACAAGACACTGATGAGATTTATAAGAGACTTGATGAGGCACAGGATGCTAGAGCAGTGTTGAGCGGTCGGCTCAACTTACTATAGAGGGATAGACGCTCCCATGCTTACACTGCTTTACTCATGGAGAGAGAGACTAGACTTTCCCGTGAGGCCTGGGGACGATCGATGGATGCTAGTGACACTGCCCGTTCTGAGGTGAGAGCACTAAGGACTAATGTATTGGCACAACAGATGGAGATTGTAGCCTTGTGAGCAGCAGACCGCGCTTGACAGGCACAACTTGTAGAGACACTAAAACTGATGAGTACACTGCAGACACAGGTGATAGCACTGCAGGGACAACAGGGACCCGCTAGCGGTCCAACACAGCCAGAGATATCGGAGGAGGCCGGTAGCAGTTCGTAGATTTGGTTATGTTGTAGCTATATTGTATTAGCCTACTAAGTATTATGGGGTAACTCCCGGATAGTAAGGCTTTAGGTTGTTTTTATTTCATTTTGTAACCTAAGGATAGTGATCATTTTGTAACCAAATTAGGTCATGTATGTTTCCAGATTATATATGGAAAGGATGTATTATGTCATGTCTGTAATTGAATTTATTATGAATGAATGTTGATTTAGTTACATCATTGTTAATTTCAATTCAGTTGTACATTTCACTGTGTGATGTGATCTCACTTTATTTATTGTGTGTATGTCATGTCATGGTTATGATTTTATGAAATCTAACGGGTATTATATTTTCTTGTGATTGAAGAAAATGGCACCAAAAAGAACCACCAGAGGTCAAAACCAGCCACAACAACCACCACTACATCTGTCACCAATGCTCAACTTAGCCGCAACAACCGCCACCACTACCACTGTGACCAATGCCCAGCTTAAGGCAATGATCGACCAAGGTGTTACTAATGCTATGGCAGTACATGATGCTGACAGAAACACGAATGGCGATGACAGCCATAATTTAGGAACGGGTGTTAGACGAACAGAACGAGTTGCTAGAGAGTGCACTTACCCAGACTTCATGAAGTGCCAACCTCTAAATTTCAAGGGCACGGAAGGAGTTGTCGAATTGATTCAATGGTTTGAAAAAATGGAAATTGTGTTCAGTATAAGCAAGTGCTCTGTGGAATACCAAATCAAGTTTTCCACTTGTACTTTTCTTGCAGGTGCTTTAACGTGGTGGAACTCCCACGTTAGGACTGTTGGTCATAATGTTGCATATGCAATGACTTGGATAGACCTAAAAAAGAAGATGACTGACAAGTACGGCCCAAGGGGCGAGATTAAGAAGCTCAAAGGCGAGATGTGGAATTTGAAAGTGAAAGGTATCGATGTGATAGGGTACAACCAATGATTTTAGGAACTGGCATTGCTGTGTGTTAGAATGTTTCCTGAAGAATCAGATAAGATTAAGAGATATGTCGGTGGTTTGCCCGACATGATTCATGGAAGTGTAGTAGCATTAAAGCCTAAGACAATGCAAGAGGCGATTGAAATAGCAACTGAACTGATGGATAAGAAAATCTGTACTTTTGCTAAACGTTAGACAGAGAACAAAAGAAAGCAAGATGATAACCAACCACAACAACAACAACAACAAAACAAGAGGCAGAACACTGGCCGGGCCTACACTGCAGGATCTGGTGAGAAGAAAACTTACGAAGGATCTAAAATTTTGTGTCCTAAATGCAACTATCACCATGATGGTCCATGTGCTCCCAAATGCCACAAGTGCAACATAGTTGGCCATCTGGCCCGCGACTGTAGGAGTCCTGCAAATACTAATGCTAGTAACAATCAAAGGGGCATTGAGGCAGGACAGAAACCCACTTGCTATGAATGTGGAGCCCAGGGACATTTCAAGAGGGGATGTCCAAAGCTGAAAAACAACAACTGTGGTAACCAAGGTGGAAATCGCAATGCTCCAACGAAAGTGTATACGGTAGACCATGCAGGGAAAAACCCATACTCAAACGTCGTTACGGGTACATTCCTTCTAAACAACCGCTATGCTTCTGTCTTATTTGATACTGGTGCCGATAGAAGCTTTGTGTCTACTGCATTTAGCTCCCAAATTGATATCACGCCATCTACCTTAGATCATTATTATGATGTTGAACTAGCTGATGGGAGGATAATTGGGTTAAACGCTATTATTCGGGGTTGTACATTAAGTTTCCTAAATCATCCATTCAACATAGACTTAATGCCCGTAGAACTTGGTAGTCTCAACATCATAATCGGTATGGATTGGTTGGCAAAGTACCAAGCGGTCATTGTTTGTGTCGAGAAAATCGTTCGTATTCCCTGGGGAAATGAAACATTCATTGTTCGTGGTGACGAAAACGACCAAGGAAACGAGACTTGTTTGAACATTATCTCGTTCACTAAAATGCAAAAGTGCATGCTAAAAGGATTTCCTATCTTTTTGGCACATGTTACTACAAAGGAGACTAAAGACAAGTCGGAGAAGAAGCGACTTGAGGATGTATCGATCGTTTGAAATTTTCTTGAAGTATTTCTTGAAGACTTATCGGGTCTCCCTCTGACTCAACAAGTGGAATTCCAAATCGATTTGATACCTAGTGCTGCACCTGTAGCACGGGCACCTTATCGATTAGCCCTGTCCGAAATGAAGGAATTATCGGACCAACTCCAAGAACTTTCTGACAAGGGCTTCATAAGACCCAGTTCCTCACCTTGGGGAGCTCCGGTCTTGTTTGTCAAAAAGAAGGATGGATCATTTTGAATGTGCATCGACTACCGAGAGCTGAACAAGCTAACGGTGAAGAATCGTTATCCACTCCCAAGGATCGACGATTTATTTGATCAACTACAAGGATCCAGTGTTTATTCTAAGATAGACTTATGATCAGGTTATCACCAGCTTCGAGTACGGGAAGAAGATATTCTAAAGACGGCATTCAGAACTCGATATGGTCATTATGAGTTCCAAGTTATGCCATTTGGCTTGACGAACGTACTAGCGGTATTTATGGATCTCATGAACCGCGTGTGCAAGCCATTTTTAGATAAATTTGTGATTGTCTTTATCGATGATATTCTCATCTACTCCAAGAACAAGAAGGAACACGAAGAACATCTTAAGGCAATTCTAGAATTGCTTAAGAAAGAGGAGTTGTACGCTAAATTCTCTAAATGCGAATTTTGGCTTCCGAAGGTACAATTTCTCAGCCACGTGATTGATAGTCAAGGCATTCACGTGGATCCTGCCAAGATCGAATCCATAAAAGATTGGGCATCTCCTAAGACACCAACGGAGATTCGTTAATTTTTAGGTCTTGCTGGATATTACCAAAGATTCATCAAAGGATTTTCGAAGATCACTAAACCAATGACCAAGCTTACTCAGAATAAGGTTAATTTTGTTTAGGACGACAAATAAGAAGCAGCGTTTCAATTGTTGAAGCAGAAGTTGTGTAGTGCACCAATTCTAGCTTTACATGAAGGAAGCGAAGATTTTATCGCATACTGCGATGCTTCAATTAAAGGTTTAGGCTCTGTGTGGATGCAAAGAGAGAAGGTGATTGCTTATAAATCACACCAATTGAAAATTCATGAGAAAAACTATACGACTCATGATTTAGAACTTGGAGCAGTAGTGTTTGCTTTAAAAATCTAGAGACACTATCTGTATGGAACCAAGTGTACGGTGTTCACTGATCATAAGAATTTACAACACATTCTTAATTAGAAATAGTTGAACATGAGGCAACGTCGTTGGTTAGAGTTGCTCAGTGATTACGATTGTGAGATTCGTTATCACCCGGGAAAGGCAAATGTTGTTGCTGATGCTTTGAGCAGGAAAGAGCGAATAAAGCCATTAAGAGTTCGAGCCTTAGTCATGACTATTGGTTTGGACCTTCCTAAGCAAATTTTGAATGCTCAGACTGAAGCACGGAAACCAGAGAACATCAAGAACGAAGATGTTGGAGGTATGTTGATTGAAAATTCAAAGGATCCAGAGAAACTTAGAACGGAGAAATTGGAACCCAGTGTGGATGGAACTCTATGCTTAAATGGCAGGAGTTGGTTACCCTGTTATGGCGATGTGAGGACTATGATCATGCACGAGTCCTACAAGTCAAAATAATCTATCCACCAGGTTTCTGAACAAGATTACCCAGGACATTAAGAAAGCTATATTTTGTATGGCCCCAATAAGAGGCCGACATCGCCACCTATGTTCGCATATGTTTGACGTATGCTAAGGTTAAGGCTAAACATCAAAGGCCATCAAGTTTGTTTGTGCAACCCGAGATACCTCAATGGAAATGAGACAATATCACCATGGATTTTATCATGAAGCTTCCTAAGTCGTCACAACGCTACGACACCATTTGGGTGATTGTTGACCGACTTACTAAATCTACCATCTTCGTACCAATGAGGGACCAGATCCCAAGTAAAAATTTGTCAAGAATGTAACCCGAAAGAGGTGGTTCATGAGGCATGGATACCTAGTCTCAATCATTATTCATCGTGCGACACCCGAGGTTCGCATCAAAATTCTAGAGGTAAACTTTAGAAGTCTGTTAGGTACAAAATTTTGGATATGAGTGATAAGTGTAGAATACACATATCTATTTATGCTTAAAAAGACCCAAATAAACCCAAAACGGATCAAAAATGGCAAAAATGTGCTTTGTATCAGAGTTTAAATGTGTGCAGTTACGGATAATGTCAAAATCACAGAACAACAGTCAAGAAACCATGGGGCAAAACGGACACAGAACAGGATGAGTGATCAAGAAGCTAAAGAACTCAAGACCGAAGCCAGAGAAATTTCATTGCTTCAGCTTCTTCAGGTCAACGTGCAGTTTCCCCCATCAACCAAACCCAAGCTCTATTATTTTATAAAGTTCAAGGACTGACTTTGCAATTTATGGAAGTCATCTACATCTTGGAATGGGGCTTAACAAACACAAGGGCTGAATATGCAATTTCCCAAAGTTACTTTTAGCTTAAATTTGTGTTTGCCAAACACATGGGTCGATTGTGCAATTATCCAAAGTACCAAAAAAGCGCGGGTCAATGACCCGGGTCAAATCTACCCGTGGACTCCTCTCATCCAATCATAGCTCGAGCCCTAACCCGATTACCCACACCAAACCCGAACCCTTAACCCGACCAACCCGGTGTAACTTATATCCCCAAAACAGTTACTGTACACTCATTTTACCCCCAATTCGGATTAAAACTCTCTCACCCACACATGAACACCAAGAACACCTAAACCCTAATTAGTTAACCCCTCACCTACACTCAAATTAACCTTAGGGTTAATATTCCCCTCACAACCCGTAACCTATCCATCACTATCAACCCATGTCTAAACCATTCCACCCTGGCAAAATGAAGATCAACTATTGGTGGATGTGACGTGTGTAATTGTTTTCACTCACACAACTAACACATATATCCACATCATCAATCCGGGTGCTCACATCTTTAATCCAACGGTTCTTATAAAAGATCAAAGAGAGAGAGAGTTGATGAAGGGCTGAGATGAAGAAAAGAAGGATCGAGAAGATGGGTTTAGCTCAAGCTTGGGGGTATAAAACCCCCCTCATTCCAGCACAAAAAGGGATAGTTAGAGTTTAATTTTTCAGTTTTATATTTTTTAGTTTAATTTTTCGATTCAAGCTGTTAAGTAGTTTTTATGTAATTTCAAATTCATGTTATCTCATTTCATATTGTAATAAACCTTAATTTCAGTTTTAATTAAAGTATTGTTTCATATAATGTGTTTCTTCATTTAAAATTCTGTCAAATGTTTGTGTTTGTTATTGATGATCGTGTTCAAGACTTGGAGTCTCATTTGGAGTTGGATGGCTGCTGAGACTCCAAGAGGGTGTAGTAGGCTAAGGGTTAGCACATAGGTTAGTTTTAGGTTGTGATATTGATTTATGGCTTATGTGGATTAAGCCATAAGCCCATTTCAGCTTATTGTTCTTCCCTGTTCTGCTGGGAAGAATAAGGTACACTTCATTCTTGTTTTACCTTTGTTCTTGTTTTGATTTCCTAATAAGCTGTGTTTGTTTTATAAGTAGTTAATAAGCTGTTTTGATATTGCTAAATAAGTTTGATAAGTAGATTATTGAGTAGTAAATTCTGTCAAGAGCTTAAAATGTGCTTTGCTTATTTAGTTTAAGAAGTAGATTACTAAGCTGGTAAGAGTTTGAAAGCTGATAAGCTAATTTAGCTTATTTTAAATAAGAAAAAGTTGAGTTTAAATTAGTTTAAGCTTTTTAAATTCTGTTAATAAGCTGTTTTATAAAAAAGGGATGCTGTTTGTTGGTTATCAGTTGCTTCAGGGGCTTGTTCTGTCCAATTTTATAGTTTCAGTTAGTATTAAAATTACACTGTTAGTCCTTGTTATTTAATCTGTTAGTCCTTTGTTAGTAATAGTTTAGTCTTGTTAAGTCCCTAGGTTAAGGGACTGTTTCTGCCATTAGTTCAATCTTTGTGTTTTTATTATAAAATCTAAATTACACCGCCTACCCTCAGCTTTGTGACTTGTCACTTTCGGCCCATGTGTTTGGGTGTTTTTAGTTAAGTTTGAGTTTTAAAAAAAAAGTTTTTAATAATTAAATAATTAGGTTTAAGATTTAATTAGTTAAATTAGTTTTAATTTAGTGTTAAAAATTGGGGCTTTTTATAAAAATTAATTTTCTGCACTTTTTCTTGTTATAAAAAGTATTTTTACACAATTTTTAGTTTAAGTTTAATATTTTTTAAAAAAAAAAATCATTTTCGAATTTTAAATTGCATTTGTTTTTTTTTAATGTCGCATTTTATTTACTTTCGTAATTAGTTTAATTTGTTAATTAGTAGTTTAATTGTGCCTTTAATTTTAGTAGTATAATTAAATCAAAAATATCTCTTCTCTTATTCAAATCAGGATCTAAACTTAAACGAGGTTTCCATTGCACGAGTCATTGGGGAAACGACCCGGGTGATCATACTTGCCCGGTTTAATATACGTATTCTATATATATATCTTTGTGAGTGGAATTGTCCAAGGGATACTTGGGGATTTCCTTAATTTCTCTATAAGTATATTATTTTTTACGTGTGTATAAACTGCTCAATCAGTTTTTGGCGCCGTTGCCGGGGACTTGTGTAAGCGATTCTCTTGTTTCGAGGTGTGATATGGTTGAAGAACCTTTCGTCTCGGAAGTTAAATTTTTTGTCATAAATTCAAAAATCCAAAAAATAATAAAAATATATAAAAAGTAAAAAATATATTTTCCTTTTCTTTTTAGTATAAGTAAAAGATAAAAAAAAAAAAAAAAAAAAAAATCAAAAATATAAAAAAATTGTCTTTAATTTAGAAAATAAAATTCACAAAGTTGGTTAACGAACACCAACAAATAATATCTTCTATTGAGATATTATCATAAATAAGTTCCGGTGAACTTGCAATTGTTTTTCCAAAATCGTAATTCAAAGATTTAACACTTGCCTTTGGTGTCACTACGACGTAACGGCTCACCTTGAAAAAGCAAATTTTCAAGAGCTACCGAGAAGTAGTTGATTATTATGGTTTAAGTCCCTTTCGTGTAACCGTTTAAAATTCATTGCTAAAAAAAAAAAAAAAAAAAACCGAAAAAAATTAGAGTAAAATTTTGTTTTTTAATTGTTAGTTTTCCTTTATAGCGCACGATCGTAAGTCGCAATCTCGTTAGACGTCGTCAACACAAACTATTCGAAATCGAATTGTTGAACAAAAACAGTTGTCCAATGGACCGACAATCGAAACGAGATGGCTCAAATGTTTAACAAGCACCCATCGATGGGTATAGGATGCTTTAGTTGTTCCACCACCAATCAATGCCAACCCAATTTCGAACTTAAGGCAACCATTAATCCAATCTTGTGCAAAGCAACAATTTAACGGGGGGGGGGTAAGACAAGATCACCCACAATCATCTTCTATTATTAATAAGGTCACTTCAACGTTTAGACATCAGAAGTTCCCGAACACTTCGGTTAACTTTTGCTTTTCCTTTTTCTCTAGACGGTGAAGCCCGAGTATTGTTTATAGACAAAGAACCACCAAGATCAATTCTCACTTGGGACGACCTTGTTTCAAAATTCATAAACCAATACTTTCCACCTTCAAAAACCACTTACTATCGGAATGAGATCATTACTTTTTACCAGAAACCAAACGAAGCCTTTAATGAAGCATGGGAACGTTTTAAAGGACTCCTTCGTCAATGTCCTCACCATGGCTTTTCAGAACTCCACCAACTCGATACTTTTTATAATTCTTTGAATTCAAACGATCAAGATGCTTTAGATTCTGCAGCAGGTGGCAATTTCTTGGACAAAATGCCTCAAGAAGGTTTAGCAATTATTGAAAGCAAGTCAAAAGTTCGTTACTCAAGAAGTCGTGCTAATGATTCAAGAGTGAGTACGGATGCTCCTCTTTCTATTTCTTCACCTTCCAATAATTCTTTCGATATGCAACAAATAGCCGCTTCTCTAGAGGATAAGATGACTATCAAGATGAACCAAATGATGAGTCAAATGAAAGCTTTAGTTGTTACTCCTGCACCAGTCAAAGCAGTTGAGGAAGTTTGTGTCACTTGTGGATCAAATCACAATTTTAACCTTTGTCCGTTAACTCGAAATGGAAACGATTTTCCCGTTTTTCATGACAACATCCAACAATTTCAACAAACCGCAGCTGTTGGTAATTTTCTCCAAAGAAACCAACCTTCAAATTTGGCAAGTCAAATGAGACCACCGGGTTTCAATCAACCGAATGTCCAAACCAACCAAAACCGTTATCAAGGAACCAATTCTAATTTCAACCAAAACCGTGGAGGAAACTTTAATCAAAACCGTCAAAACAACCAAAATCAAGTTTACCAAAATCCACCATACCAACCACCAACCAATCAAGTTTTACCTTACCAACCTCCAACAAATAACGTTTTGAAAACAGATTTTGAAAGTTACGTCAAAGCAAATGATGCGATATTGAAGAATGTGCAAAATCAAAATCAAGGTTTGCAAAATCAAATGGCTAATGTTACAAGTTTGTTGACAAGTCTTTGTGAGAATTTCAAAATCACGCCTCTACTTCAATTTACAGGAACTCTTCCAAGTCAAACCCGTAACTAACCCTCGTCAGCAAATTATGCTATCACACAGATGGTAAGACTTTGGAAGAACCTTCGATTCCTCTTGTTCCTTCACCCGATGTTTCAAAACCTCAAAAAGAACCTGAACAAAACCCGGAGACGTCAACGGAAAAAGTGCAAAATCCTAATTTGGAAAATACCGCACATGTCCCATCTCCGGGGGAAGAGGATTTAATTTTCATGGAAATTCCAAATCCAAAAGCAAAGAAAACCATTAACGTGGAAATTCAAGATCTCAATTCTCCTAATCCTAATTCGAATCAATCTAGACTTCCATACCCCGAGAGGATGAAAGTTAGAGGACACGATAAACCGAGTGCTCAATATAGCCGGTTCTTGAAAATGTTCAAACAACTTTCTTTTTGGGGAGAGATTGGATTGAAAGATGCTCTTGTCGAAATGCCAAAGTTTAACAAATGGTTAAGCTCGTTGCTAAGAAACAAAGAGAAGCTTGAGGAGATTGCTATCACAACTGTGAATGCCGAATGTTCCGCTATCATCATGAACAAAGTTCCCGAAAAGCTCGAAGATCCGGGAAAATTTCTCATTCCATGTGCTTTACAAGAGCTCGATAGAACTAGTGCTTTAGCCGATTCAGGAGCTAGCATTAATCTTTTACCTCATTGCATCTACATAGAAACTGAGCTTGAAGCTTTGACTCCTACTCTCGTATGACAGTCGAGCTTGCCAACGCGTTCCATTACGCACGCCGATGGGCATAGCGAGGATGTTGTAGTTAGAGTCGATGTTTCACTTTTCTTGCGGAATTTGTGGTGGTTAATTTTGAAACCCGACCCGGAGTGCCTATTATTTCTAGGAAGACCATTTCCTTCGAACCGCAAAAGCTACTCAATTGAATTGATATGACGAGAAATAGACTTTTAAGAAGTAAGAAAAAGATGAACTTGTTTATTATGGCTGATCTTGTTTACTATGCCGATAAATCTGAGAAAAACAAGGATAAGAATTTTGTTCACGCCAATTCTGTCATCAATTTTTCAAAAGCCGACCCGTTTAGTGGCAGTACCACTAATACTCTTCCTCCTAGTTCTTCTCTAATGAAGACTAGTGATAATTTTGAGAAGTTCGCCGATGAACTTGCTCCTCCTAACTCATTACCACCCAGGTAATGACGTTTCAACTCTTAAGAAGGACTTGCATGAAGAAAATTTTCAAGTTTACTCAAATCCTCTTTTCGAATTCGATGATAATTTCAAATCTAGCAACGTTAATCCTCTCTTTGAAGAGAACGATAAGGATGTCGAGATTAAGTCTTTTTCTTTCCCCACACTTACTTCACCGGAAGAAAGTGCATTTGAAGCAGATTCGATTCCACCGGGAATTGATCTTACCCTCCATCCCACCCTTGAAGTTTCAAGTAGGAATCCTACATCCCCTACTCTCACCGGAGAGAAGGTTTGTTCATGGAAAATGTCAATGTTTTTCTCGTTGGTTAGATTTGTATGGAAAATGATGAATCGAATTTCGATTAGGAAAAAGATAATTTGTCTCTTGGCAACTTACTTACATAAAAAACCAAAACCTCTTTCTCGTCCTCAAGCAGCTCAAGAAGAAATTAAGATTGAAGAAGACAAAGTTTCAAGTGATATTCTAATCAATACCATTGTCATGCCAATTAGAACCACTTTTGATAATCTGATTGATTTTAATTTCTCCAAACCAAAGGATTTTAAAAAGGATTTAACCGTTGCACTTGATTCCACCGAATCAAGTATTTTACCACCTCCTTTGTTAGATTCCGACTCGCCTTTCACTGCGGAGTTGTCGGCTAGTATTACCTTGAATTCTCTCGGAAACGAGGACAAAGTATTCAAACCAGGTATACTAGTTTATCATGCCATTCATGATAAAAATCTTGTAACATTGGAGAAGAATTTAAGAGAGAACATTTCCTCCGGGACTCTCTTATTTCTCAAAGAACCGTCATCTCCTCGTCCTCCTCCGGAACCACCAGATGTTTGCATGAGATTTAAGCCCATTTTGGCTATGAAAAATGATTTTGTTAAGCCTAATGAAGATTTTTACCTAAGTGAAACGGTGTTATCTTTAAATGTTGAAGATGTCGATTCCTTCACATTTATCATTTGGACTTTTCTTCCATATTTCACCTACCCCGAGGATTCACCTTTGATTTTCTCCTTTAGGAGTGAGAATTTTGTTTTTGACCCCGGCATCGTCACGTTTCATAAGCCAGTGGCATGTTCAATGAAAGTTTTCCATTTGCTCTCCCTAAGGACGAATTAATTCAGGGATCGAGTCGAGCTTGCGACTCGGTGACAGGCATCGACGTCGCAGCTTGCGAACCTCGTAGTGATCAAAAACAAGCCGCCTTCGTGGGAGTTCACCCCATGCATTATCCTTTTTTTTATTTTATTTTCTAACCTCTAATGTGTTGTGATTGTTGTGGGTACCTATCATATTCGATTTCTCGTTTTTGTGTTGTGCCTTTGCAGGGATTTAACCCAACATTTCAAAGAATCTTCTCGGTTCGATGCCTAATCGAAGCACTCGAGTTTCCTCATCCTATGTGTGAATTTGTTTGGGGAGTTACACATATCCTTTCATCATTATCGATTTAGAATTTTCTTGTCTAACTAATAAACGGCTTTTGATCTCTCGTGTAGCGTACCCGACTTTTAAAACATTGAGGTCAATGTTCATTTTAGTTTGGGGAGGGAATCTACGATTTGATTCTGGCTTATTGTTTTGTTATCACTCGTACCCGGTTCTCACACAAATATAGAAAAAATTTAAATTTTTAATCAAAAAAAAAAAAAAAAAAAAAAATAAAAATTTATAAAAATAAAAAAAAAATAATAAAAAGGACAAAATGTAGGTTTTCCGCTGGTAAGATTAAGAAGTAATTTTTGCCGAATCGTACGTGTTGCTATAGTAGAGTTCTAGCTTTTCCCCTTAAATGATGATAGTTTGTTGCTAGTCTCAGATTTGACTTTTAAACATGCTAGACTTTGATTCGTTAGTAAATGAAAGCTTGTGCATATTTTAAGTAGATTTTAAATTTGCGAGTTGAATTTTATTTAAGGCTAGTATTTGCAAAATTTCTTTTGTGTTTTAATGATACCAAAGAAATGATAGGTGTTATTGATATAGTCATTATTAAACGCTAGAATAGTTGGATTTCTTATCAAGCTCATTTGTATTCACTTGTGGCTTTTTCTCACATTAGTTTGTTTCACACTCTATTTATAATGTTTATTAAATAGAGTTGTATGGTTTTTTTTTTTTGGTTAATAATTAGCTAATCAGAGTTTTCTTTAGTTCCTTGTGATTAGGTATGAGTACACATCGAGGAATATCATTTATTGGGCATAAAAATACAAAAATATAATAATAAGTATCTCTGCAGATTACTTCATCGTGTCGGAGGCTGGCCGATGTTGGAGTTTTCATATAAGGTAGAGTCCGGTGTAATAATAAAGTAGATAACCTATTGTCGACTAGCTATATCGATGTGGCTTCGAGATAAAAAGGCACCGGTTTTCCTTATAATATCCGAAGTCGAAATATGTTTGCTGCATCTTGTCGGAGGCGTGGCGATCGTTGGTAGCACTACTAGGGACTGAGGACAATAATAATGTTGCTTAATTTTTGTCTTATTTTTGCCGTAAAGAGACCCTCAGAAGGGTATTATGGTGCAAATAATGATTGGTCCATTCATGTCTTAAAGAGCTTAGGGTATATGACTTGTATGGTGCTTGTTTATGTAAGTAGCCTTATAAAAAAGCAAATTTTGGTCGCCTCGATGTGGACTTTATTCTTGATTACATTTGATCTTTTGAGAAGGGCTAGGAGCTAATTATTGCGTTCTTAACCATACACTTTATTTTCTGAATTAATAAGTATCGAAACAAAAGTCTTAAAGAGCCTTCGGGTATATGACTTAAGTAAAATCCTGAGTTACAAATGTTGGATTTGGGGGAGGATAATGTAAAGTAACAATTTAGTATTTATGAGTAGTGTTTTAAGTGTCATGACTTGTAGATTAACGGTGATACTTGATTTTTAATCTTGGATGGGGAAAGTGAAAAAATCGTGGGATGATGAAGTCTATATTTTAGACATATAATTGTGCTATTTTGTTCTTTCCGTCCTAAAAGTACAAACATGTCCTGGTTAAATGAAAAACATTGCATTTTGTCAAACAACACATTAATTGTTAGTTAGGTAGTTTAATAATCATTGATAAACTCCATTTAAAAGAAAATAAAATCTTAGAAAATGGGAAGTCGGGGTGTTTTATAACTTATGATCTCTTTAAACAAAACTGTTGCTACTTTTCAAAGGTTTTAAGTTTGGGGGAATTTTTGAGGTATTTGGTTATAAGGCATTGTGAATTAGCGTTCAGAGGACACACAATCGTTTAGTTTGGGGATTTGTTGTTAAGTGTAGTATTCACATATCTATTTATGATTAAAAATAAGCGCCCAAATAAACCCAAAACGGATTAAAATAAAACGGCAAAAATGTGGTGTATCTGAGGTTTTATGGTGTGCAAGGTACATGGATCTGTCATACTTTCACCAGGAAACAGTTTAGTCAGAAACGAACACCGTGAAACGGCCTATGAGTGATCCAAGGAAGCTAAGATCTCAACAGCCGAAAGCCAGGAGAAATCAGGCCTACTGCTTCTACTGTCAATTGCAAGTTTAATAAACCACAGTCAACCAAGAGCAACTTTATTATTTTTAGAAACAAAGTGGCTATATATGCAAACTGGCAAAAGTTGTTTATAGCTTTGCACATTATGCTTGCCCATAACACATGGGCATGTATGTTATTATCACTAAGTTACCACAAAAAGCGTGGGTCAAATGGCGGGTCATACAACCCGTGGGTCATCTTTCATATCCAATTCATAGCTCGAGCCCCTCCAACCCAATTAACCCGACCTAACTCCAGATAACCCCTAACCCGGACCTAACCGGCTTACTTATACCTCCTAAAACTATTACTGGTACCCCATTTTTACCCATTTTTCGTTTTACACAACTCACACTCTCAAGAACACACACGAACAACCAATAAAGTCAACCTAATACCATAATTAGTTAACCCATCACTACCTATTCCAACTATTTAACATGGGTGGTAAATGACACTCTCTCTCAAAGTTAACCCATTCCATCCACTATCATCACCCACCCCTCTAACCCTGCAACCTGGATGAAAGATAAGCAATATCATTGGTTGATGTGACGTATGTGGTTGTTTACCTCACATAACTAACACATCCATTTTCCACATCATCGATCCGTTTACACCCACCATTTAATCCTACGGCCTACATAGGAGATCAAGGAGAGAGAGAGTTGATGGATGGCCAAGATGGAAGAAGAAGAAGGATCAAGAAGCTCAACTTCGGGTATAAATACCCCCATTCATTCCAGCCAAGAGGAGTTAGTTAGAGTTTAATTTTTCAGTTTTATATTTTTTAGTTTAATTTTTCGATTCAAGCTGTTAAGTAGTTTTTATGTAATTTCAAATTCATGTTATCTCATTTCATATTGTAATAAACCTTAATTCAGGTTTAATTAAGTTATGTTTCATAATATGTGTTTTCTTCATTTAAAATTCTGTCAAATGTTTGTGTTTGTTATTGATGATTTCGTGTTAGACTTGGAGTATCATTTGGAGTTGGATGGCTGCTGAGACTCCAAGAGGGTGTAGTAGGCTAAGGGTTAGCACATAGGTTAGTTTTAGGTTGTGATATTGATTTATGGCTTATGTGGATTAAGCCATAAGCCCATTTCAGCTTATTGTTCTTCCCTGTTCTGCTGGGAAGAATAAGGTACACTTCATTCTTGTTTTACCTTATATTTCTTGTTTTGATTTCCTAATAAGCTGTGTTTGTTTTATAAGTAGTTAATAAGCTGTTTTGATATTGCTATTATTAGTTTGATAAGTAGCATTATTGAGTAGTAAATCTGTCAAGTGCTTAAAATATGCTTTGTTATTTATGTTTTAAGAAGTAGATTACTAAGCTGGTAAGAGTTTAAAAGCTGATAAGCTAATATCATCAGACACATACACAATCAACATATACACCCACCAAAGACAAACACAATATTATATTTAAGCCACAGCCAAACTACAAATCGGTTTATGGGTGGTGGTTATATTAAAGTTGTGGAGCTCGTCGTGACATGTTCAAATGGTGATGGTTGGCTGGTGGTCGTAAGAGTGGTTGCCAGATTTGTGTTTTACAATGGAAAGAGAAGAAAATAAAATATATATAAAATATATAATATAACATTTTTATAAGAGGATCTCATATCCAGTCAACAGTCAAAGGTGAGGTGGTATATTAAAGTAAGTACAAAAGAAAAAAAATGACGTGTTAATCATTTTCCAGTTTCAACCGGAACCCGAATGGTTATATTGGTTATATCGTCACAAATTTGAATAATTCAATGACCATATTGGTAATATAATAAGGTGGTTATCTAGATGTGTAAAAAGCTAAAGTTCATTAGTAATATAAAGAATTCACCCTTTATTTTATCTCAACAAGTTGGTAAACCGCAGGATGTTTATTAGTTGTTCATATTGTCGTAGTTCTAATGGCCGAGATACACTCACACATATTTGTCACCATGGCTGATATATAGTCACAAGTCTTTTTAAGGTACATACAGTTTGTAAATTGTGGTTTAGCTTTATAGTTGGGAGGCTATTACAGTATCAAAAAAAAACAACCCACATCATGACTGAAATCTTCACCATTTTTAGATTTTTGGTTAGCAGCCTTCAGAATCTGGTAAGAGGAAGTCTACTTGTATGATTCATAAAGATATGATGATATAGTTACTCCTATATATCAATAATGTAATGTGATATTCCAACTTGAAATTCAAATATCTTCTTTCAGAATCTGGAGTGTAAATCAAACAATTATTGCTACATATAGTTACATAATCAATGTCCATATAATTATTGCTACAAATTTAAGGTACTTAGTTGCAGTGTCGTTCGAAAGAGTACCTAGCAGTGATGACTGCGTTGCATAACCCCTTTTTGTTACAAAAGAGATGGTGCACTTATTTTCCCATCAAGTGACTAATATAGATTTAGAGTTGATCTTCAGTGGGCTATGGTGATGATGGTGTTGTTGTGCCTGTGTCAAATAAAAAATGTCATGTATTTGCACATTCTCTTTGTTAAAAATCGAAAATCATGATGTCTACTCGATATAAAATAGGTGAAATCTTTTTTCTGTATTAACCTGATATACATGTCGAGTCTGCACATTGTTGTTGTCTGAACCTGGAGAACCGCTAACTGCTTGACCAAACACCATATGTTAGGGAGTTAGTGGGCTAGTCATATCGGGACGGTTGCATTCACGCGTGCAGATGCTTCTAGACTCTTTCACAACACGTTGTGAGCTCCGTGTGTGACGCTTGATGCTTATTAATCTACCAACCATCTGTCAACATACGTAAAGAAAACTCAGAAAATTCAATAAAGAATAAGGCAACGATCTAAAGTAACAGTACTTATTAAGACAGACGACCGAGAAAGAAAGGATCCATGTTCTCCAAGTGGTTGATCTTGGCTTAGTGTGCTAGCCGCTACTTCATTTCATATAGTGATAACACTTTCTCTTTGGTTCGACAGAATAATAGGGAAATCCATTCGAATAAAAAAACCAAATTTACTATTTTAGTGTGTTATATAAACCACTCTGAGCAACATTACAACGAAATACTAATGACTTCAATAATATACAAAAGTGTTGGATCCAGACATATCTCAAAAGTTTGCGTGTACCCTTCATTTTTGAAAACCAACTACTTGGTTCTATTTTATGAGTAGCCGTGACATGAGTTGGCAATTGACATTCAGTAACACACGATTTCTTACACGCCGCTATAAACTATCAGTTCATTTTCTTTTTTGTTCAGCTGAACTAATAGGAAATCACATATGAATAAAAACAAAAACAATGAAAAAAAATGCTTTATTTACTGACACCAAAGCAACATTAAATTAGACAAGGGAATATAACAGCTCTGATAGTTGCACCGAAGCTACAACTTTCAATCGAAATGATGTGGATCTTCAATTGAGTAGAAGTACATGAAGTGGTTAAACTGCCGTCTATAAACATGGCTGCTTAATGCGATGTAAAACTTATCAGATCGTTTTGGTATTTTGTTCCAACACATACCAATAAGTAAATCTATCTGCACAACTTAAAAAATCACGAATAAAATCTTCGTATTTAACTTCCCTGAACTACATTTAACGAATAGTGACATAAATCCACTATACATATCAGTGATGGATCTATAAACCTAACATTTTCCTTTATGACAGGAACTCTCTGAACCCAAACATTTTTGTTCTCCAAAATCTCTATGGAATGAGGGTCTAGTTTCTATTGTTACATCATCTTTTTGCAGTGAGGATATAACTTCTGTTCGCCCTTCTTTTCCTCTAAAAGTGCTCGAAGTGGATTCACCTACGTTTAGACATTTTACGGAACCCAAAATAACCTAAAAAAGCAATAGTAAACAAATAAATGTGCACATAATATTTTCATAACTTGTGCCGCAACACTTCAGACTGCATAAAGAGGACAATCGTAATGATCTTCATGAAAAGGCACGTTAAAACGCATTGAACGAACACAAAAACACCGTCATCAAGCACGACCGATCTTCCTAAATCTTTTTCAACAGATGATAAACGAAAGGCAGAGTTCTCCTAAAATTAATCAAGTCACCATTCCGTCATCCTAACCAGAATCTAGTTCTAAAGAAAAACACACCCTTTGCTTGTTTCAATAGTTATTATATATTATATAAAACGGCAATTGAACTTTCTCGAGTTCCAAAATCAATAATACAATCCCTTACAAGTTCCAAACAGATAACATCCATAACAGATAGTATATGCACCCATGTAGGAAATTATCGGACCCACCATTTTACGAAACTACACTTAAAGCCAATTGCGGTTGCCTTCAAACGTTAGCTAACAAAGGAACCATAACTTCTGTCAAACATAAGGTGTGATGCAACTTTTCCTCTTTTTTGAGATGTAGGATCCGAATAAATCCCCAAAACATTGCTTGTGCCATACATTACTGAAATTGATAAGAACTATAGAATCACCACACCTATTATCTCCTTAAATGACTACACCCACTAGACTGGTATTTCCTAATCAGAAGAAGAACCCGCAACTTTTTCCTTTATTGATGCAGGATACAAACTGACCCTCAAATTATTGCTAAGCAATTGAGTATCAAAAAATAGAGGACCGTTATTCAAGTTTTCAAATTCAGGTTCATTATTTACGTTTCTAAATGCAAATTCACAATTTATATTTTCTACTTTTCGTTTCCCTTCCATGTTTAATTCTACGCTACATTTCCTTCTTCAAAACCTTATGAATAACGAAAAATGGTTGATATTATGAGTCGGAAATATACCATCACTATGAACGTTAAGTTTAAAGTTCTTAGAGCTTTGGTTACTTCTATTGTGTTATGGGTACAATTAAGTGGGCTTGGACCACTAATTTTACAAAGATTAAGAATGTTCAGCTTACTACACCAAAGCTAACACTAATGCTTTTTTTATTTTCTGATACAACCAAAAAGAGTATGCATACTGGAAACCAAAAAGAGTATGCATACTTATGAGAAAATAAAAAGCATTAGTGTTAGCTTTGGAAACCAAAAAGAGTATGCATACTTGCAGAAGAATGTTCAAGCTCTTATTCCGGCCATATGGGTGGAAAGGTGGATTTGTCACTTAGAATTATGAGCTTGTTGAATCCTACTTTTGCGGTACCTAATCCTGAATGTTTGTGAACCTCGCCACATCTTGAAAGCAAGAAGTTGTGCATACTGGAAAACTATTTACATTGTTTGATTTTACGTGTCCTATTTATTGAACAATATAGTTAATTTGTATATTACACCCATGAATGTCGTTTCAGAACCTGGGTCTTTGAGCTAAGATAAAGTAACAATGAAAACAGGTAGCAATAATCTCCCAATATAGCGACATCAGGGGTCAACTTTGACAACAATCAGTTTGAATACAAATGTATTTAGTTACATGGCATAAACATTTCCTAATCACTAATTTTACGTATAAAAGCATAGATAAATGATTTACGTAAATCTCTTATACTTACCAACATAGTGGGAAAATCGCTCAAGGTTCAAAGGTCGGCCCGTGTATTGAAGGACCATAACAACATGGGACTTGATTCGATTCTTTTTTCTTGATTCAAGAATGCACATTGGTGGCAGTAATAACCTAAGCAAAGTAGATAGGCGCAACAATGGTTTATCATACTGTATTTACCATTAGAGGGTGCCGATGGCTACTTTCGAAGCAACTATTTGATATTATGGTGTCATCATATGACAAATTAGGCGTGTCTTTTACCTGCTCACCATCACATGATTAATTTACTACACCAAGTGGTGCATGTGACCATGAATCCTTCTCCATCATGTTATTTTCCTTATCGGATAGTTTAGAGTATCTTTATGCATTTCTATTGACACTATAGGATTGGAATCATCCAGGTTGTTGGTGTTCAAAATAAATGTCAAATTACGTATCTTATTAAGAAATTGAAAATCTGTTTCAAACGCATATGTTATAAAAACCCTACATTTAAAAAAGCAACAAAATTAAACACAATCAAACCCACCCCCCATGAAATTTCAACATAAATAAACTCCAGTATAACGAATTCATCAAAAACAAAAAAACCCTAAATCAATATACGAATTAACAATAAAAATAAAAGCAAACCCATTACCAAAGTTCGCGTGCCGATCTTGTTTAAGTAGAGAATCCAATTGGCTGACATGTTGTTCGATTACTCCAAAAAAAACCAAACATCAAGAAAAAATAAAATCTAAAAATTAGATTAAATAGACAATTACATGGTTTAGGGATTGTGCAATCTTAACAATTAATGAATGAGACAAAGAACACCTTTCAGAGTAGTTTTGTCACACCCCCAAAATATCAGAGTATAATGGCAACCGAAGGCGTGTGACTTCATGATTATCATACTTTTAAGCAATACAGAACGACCTCTATATGAGACGTTTTAAGAAAATTGATCACTTGAATTAGGAAATAATAAATTGTTTAAACATTCAGCGGAAACATAATATAGACAATACGACAACGTTTTTAAACAGTACAAGTGACCTTCAGATAACAGAAAATGACTGCAATGCATGAGACTTCATATAGCATCTTCGTTCTTAATACCCGAGACAACATTGACTTAAAGCCGTCAATTTAAACGTTGGTGAGGTTTATAGGTTTGTTTAAGCAAAATATATGTTAGTGTGCCTCATAAGTGTTTATGAATCACATGATTTAATCCTACATATGACAATATAACAGATTACAAAGGTCATATAAATGGCTTACTATGGTCTAAGCTCATGACAACAAAGATGGTTTAACATATACCATACAATGACATGATTGCCCTTGCAGGTGTATAACCCGGGACACCCGTTATCTAACTCAAATGAAAATGTGTTTGCTTGGAACCTAATGTCTAGCCCATGACAATCAGGGACGTCAATCATGATAGATATATCCATATCATTTCGCGCTTTATAAGTAATTATGGCTTTGTTATAAATCGGCGGCGCAGTTGGCAATTGGGTTAAAATGGGGGACTTAGACCCATTCTATTAATGAGTAATTGTACTTGTATTCACAAGTTTGAAATAAGCAATGTTCTCACACCAAAAAGATGATTTAAAAAGCTAGAAGAGGGGCTATGAAAAATCACCTTGCAGATACTATCGTCCTGGAATTGATCAATTGGCACTTCATAATGATTCAGTCAAACACATAAGTAAATTATGGACAATTCTGATATATTCATTCATAAAGACTTAATGGATGAATGACTTATGCGTTTATGGGTGTTTAAAAAGGGACATTGTTGTCATGAGATATCATTTATGTTTTCACATAATGTTGTTTAAATCGTTGGTTTAGGGATGCTGATACACGACTTTACAACTATGAGTTATATACATAAATTTCCAATCTTATATCGTTATGTTAAACTTACTATTTTGTCGTTTTATTCCTAGTTTATCGAAAATCTTTGTTATAATTTCTCTAACTTTTTGAGTTAGGTTACATCTTGTTTCTTACTAGTTTATCTACGCGTTGGGTTCCGGGTTTGGACATGATCCCAAAAAGGAAACGGAAACATGCATGTTTTATTACATTTTTGTCTTTACACTTATATAAGGGTAGAATTTACATAATTGTTTTAGGATATATTTACATGTATTCTTTCTAATACATCACAAAAATACTAACATGGCCTGAACCATTGGTTTTCTTTTTATTTTCTTGCAGCCACACATAGCTAGTGGGTTTTAGACCTCTGTTGTGTCTCTTCTTTGTTTCTTTTTGTTGCCCTCACCTTTAGTTCTTATTTTGTTATTCAATAGTACACCCTATTTCCCATGACATGTTCCACGACGCATGAATCATGGCCAACGAGATGCGATTAATTGTAGAGGCACTCAAAGCCATTACATAGCACCTTATTGCACGTAACCAGGCCGCGTACAGGCAAAAGCACTGTATTGGCTTCGGTTAGCGTGGTAAGGTTGGTTCGCGTTCAGGTGGTTGTTGTTTTGGCCAAGTATCACAAGCGTTTGCGATTACGTACCACGAGCACTTGGTTTGGTCACGGTATTCTTGGGCTATGACGTGTCAACACCCTGAGCAAAAGGCTCGTTGTGGTTCGTAGGTTTACTCAAACTGGTCACGCTCTCGGTATGGGGTCGTGGTCGAACAAGTTAATGAAAATATCGTATGAACCTTCATTTATTCATTCAATAGTGTGCCCGTTGATGATGTCCAGTGTTTGTTTTTTAAGTTCTCACCAGGAAAAGTTCTTGTTGTTGTTTGTTCTTAACGCCACGTTTTTGCGTGGGCTTACTAGTTTTTCAAGTTCGTCGTGATTTCATGCATGGCATTCAGACAAGGGTTGAGGGCATAGCAATCGTACTTACAACCAAGATTGGTTTATTATGTCGCTTCACTATGCCATGCTTATATGTCGTGGCTTTTGCCTTATTAGTGTGATTTGGTTTTGGTCGTCACATTAAGTACGATGGATAAAAGACATAGTTAAACTACGAGGTGACTCACCGAGGGTCCAAATTTGCTAGTCGATGAGGAAAGGAGGTGGTGTCAAGGAAGCTCGAACCTTCCTCGTTTCTACCCCTTAAAACCCGACGTCCCTTATCTCTTAAACTCAACAAAACCCTAATTCAAAATCGTTGCTCTATCATGTTACTTGTTTTTTGAATGAATTGGCTAGGAAAGTCGAGAGTGCATTGCATCTTATTTATACAACGTGTAAAACAACAGTGCTCTGTTTAACTGAATATTAAATTTGCATGAGTGTGGTATTATTTACAAATAATATTAAGGAATCTTCGTTATTGTGGTGTTTATTTGATACATATTGCCGCTACATTGGTCTATTTGCTTGTCTTTATACTAGTATTATCTATTGGACATTTGATCTGTTGCACACCACCACCTCCATTACTCAGTGAGAAAGAGAAGAAATTATGTAAACATGAGAAAGTTGGAATAAAATGTATAAAATAGGTGTCGAAATGATGTAACAATTATTATGGACGTTATATATTTATTATTAATATATTTATACTATATACTTTATATATATAGTATACTATATATATAATTTATATATATTATATATATATTATATATATATATATATATTTATAGATATATATATACCTATTATTTTCTTTGGGATTTGGTTCACAGATGTCACAATGGATTCGTAAAACGTCATGTCAAGTTTCTGAGATGGGTAGCGGGCCGAGAGGTAATTCTTACAAGGGATAATTTGGCGACATCGACATGTGCATGGTTTATTTTATTCGAGCCCTAGACGGGTTTTAATGAAAATGATATGTAACAATCGACGACTTCCGTTTGACATATTTATTGTTTGGTTTTTATCGCTACAAGTTCTAAGAATATCATCTTAGACAACAAAAGCAACAATTGGAAAATTTGAGTGCTTTTTAGAACTTTCATAACACGGTGTAATGCATATCGTTCATAGGATGACTTCTCCTTTTGTATGTTTAAAGGTAAATATTTGCAATATTCTGCAGTACATTAATTTTAAAAAGGACATAGATATACATAAATTTTACGAAGTGTCACCAAGTCTCCCAGAGGTTGGTTAGAAGATGTCAATTCCCAGAAATCTCAAGACGTTTTGTAGGAGTTTGTGATTTCACATAATACACAAGTGAGGTTTTTTGCTCTTAAAACTCAGTCCTTACAAGTCCCTATGTGTATTTCTGGACCTCATATGTGCATTGTATAACGATTTAAGCGATGGGTTATACCGGCTTTCGCTTAAGTTGACTAGACCTCATGGTCCGTTTATCTATACGGAGTTCTTCATCCGAAGTTGAGTTTGTCGTGCACGAGTTGGTTTACCTCCCAGGGAATAACGAGCGTGTTCATCGGATACAAACATTTCTTAGGTTGCATCGTGTAATTACATTGTGTAACTACGGCTAAGCTCCTGGGTAATTCTAATCGGTATGCTTATGGGCCTAATCAATTTCTATGGATTCGAAGGGTCCATATAACGAAGGGTTCAACTTTCCACATTTCACCCATAATTGATAATCTAAACCATGCCAGGGCTTGAACCATTTGTAGTAATATAATTAAACCTTATCTCCACACTCCAAATTCAAGGGGCCTACGCCTCTTGTCATGATAGCTCTTTTGTTAGCAAGACGAACGCCTCTGCATGGCAATCTCTAATCATTAAAAATCTTCTTGTAGTTATGTGAATGATCTCTGGGTCCCGGTTGAGTTTGATTCACTCAACTTCAGCCCAACAAACTAGCCTTCATTCAAGGTGAACGACTCTTGTTCTTTACGTAAGTGATCTTGATGGTGCCAGCTTTAATGCTCGTATGTGATAATTATTGGTGTACGAAAATTCCATTAGGGGTAAGTGTCTTATCCTTAAACATCCCGATGTCAATTTACACAAGGCGTCATAAGCTTGTCCTCTAAATGTTTGATATGGTCCTCTCACTTTCCCTTACCATCGGTCTGCGGATGATAACATGCTTAGGTTAAACTGCGTACCATAGCTTTATGCAAATATGTCAAACTCTCGAAGTGTAATGGATATCACCACAATCGGCTAACAGCAAATTGATTGACAACACGGCATACCATGTCTTGCTATATCTCCTTCATGTACTGATCGTTTAGTTTTCTTCGGTACTCACCGTTCTCCTTTTTGGCAAAATGTGTGCAGGTACTTGCGTTAGCGGGTCAATAATGGTCCCAAATCAAATCGAATTCTTATAGCCGTCTTTGCGGTTGCTTGGTGATGAAATCCAAGTATTATCTTCTCCCACTTCCATTATGGTATTTCGCGTCGTATGGAACAATTAACCGGAGGGCCTCTGATGTTCGGCCTTTAAACCTTGGCACAAGGTCAGGCATTTGTTGAACATATGTGGCGATGCACCCAGCCTTCAGTTTGGCTATCAATTAAAAATTTTTTCAGGTACATGGTACCCTATTGGCGAGATCTGGTTGAATAGAATACTTTGACTTATGCGATTCGTGCTTAACCAAAGATCTCGTTGTCTCTGTAAACGGTAGCCAACTTTCTATTATCCGCAAACATATTGTTCCATCAGCGCGGGTTTACTAACTTCTTTAGCATTAGCCACTAAATGGCATTTGCCTCTAGTTTTCCAACCTTAAAAGCTTCCTTCTGTGCCTCAAGGTTTCGTGACGCTAGGTCACCAAAGCTCCAATGGTCATAACCAAGCTCTTAACTACGTATGGTTTGGACTCTTTCCTTCCGACTCAAAGACATCTGCAACAAATTTGCTTTCCCCGGGTAGGTTACACGTATTTCGTAAATCCGTAATCACCACTCTAGGAGGCTATATTCCATCTGCGTTGACCTACATTATTGAGTTCTTTTTGGTTTAGTTAATGTTGTAGACTCTTATGATTCAGTGAACACCTTAACATGTTGTGCCATGATAAATAGTTGTCTCAAGATCTTCATGGGCGAACACTACGCTTCGGTGGGATCAATGAGTGGTGTAGTTCTTCTCGGTGGATACTCTTAGTTGTCTGGAAGAGTATGCCAATTAACCTTTTTTCTACTGCTATCAGTACCGCATCATAACACCATTTCTATATGGATGCATCACAGTACACCACAAGGTCATCACTGCTTCACGATAGTGCTTTAAATAGGTTGCTGGCACATAGTTTTATGTTTCAGCCAATTGAAAGCTGGTTCTTGTTCTTCTCCCCAATACATAAATGTCTTATCCTTCTGTGTCTAGCATCCGCCATAGGCTTTAGCTATTTTAGAGATCCTTCGGATGAATCTCCTATAGTAACCTGCATGACCTTATGTACAATGGGCGAATCTCTGAAGGAGTGGTTGGGAGATGCCTATTTATAAACAGGCCTCAATCTTAGCTGGGTCCACGTGAATGCCACTATATCAATCACTGTGACTGCAATTTTTTACCTTATTGTTCTCCAAAATTCCACACCTTGGAAAACTTGGCATACAGTTCTTCTTTATTCAACATCCTCCAGAATAGTTTATAGGTTTGTTCCTCGGGTTTTGTTTTTTTTCGTCACGGGTGTATATGAGAATTCGTCATATGAACCAATGTTCAACAAACCTTGTCCACAGTCATGGTTTGCACACACGGGTTCTCGTGAGGTAAGGTAATAAATACCACATGTAGTTTGGTCAAACCCCAAAAAGGCTTTAACTTGGTCAACTCATAGTGTGTATCTGTTATGAAAGCAGTCTTGGGAATTCTTCTTCTTTAACCCTTTAATGTGATAAACCTGACCTTAAGTAATTTTTGAGTAGATGTAGGAACCTGCAACTGTTGATAGAATAAGTCATCGATCCTTGCGTAAGGTGTTAATGATTTTTCACTCTAAGTTTGTTCAACTCAGATAATCGATACACATTCGGGAATAGCATCCATACTTTCCTTTTTGTCATAACACAAGATCGGTAGCTTCCCCACACGGAGAGGAACTCTGGTCTTATAATACCTTTGTCAGATAGTTCTTTTAGATGCTCGGCTTAGTTATTTCTTCTCTGCACTGTGCAAAGACATAAGGTGCGCCGTTGACAGGTGCTCAATCCGGGTATTTAACTCGAGTGAAATCCTTACTTGGCGCCAGTCCATGGGGTAATACCTAGGCAATTATTCAGGATAATACTTCTGGAAAGTCTCCTGACAATGGGCACTGTCTTAAATTAGCTTTCTTGGGATTTTCAGTTTCCTCTTTCCTTCATCTTTTGAACTAAGAACAATTGACATCCTTTGTCGATTGTATTTTGGCCTGTTGATCGAGATGTAATTCTAATCTCGATTTGTTTTTAACCCTCAGTCCTTTCGCTTGTCAAGAGTTAGCATATCATTTACCACATACCGGGAACACGAAATGTACTTCTCATAACACAACTTAACGCCACGATGTTACGCCCCAATCCAATCCTTCCTATTTGATGGCGTCAACAACTTAATAGGTTCTATAGGGAGTAGGTCAACTTGTGATCATGTGCCGATTTTGCAAAGTTAAGTACACACTCTTAAATTAGTTTTTGTGGGTTAGCGGCTTTTCTCACGCTTGCTCCACACTATAATTAGTATCTATGGGGTTATAGGAGGGATTGTCAATATTTTTACTGAAAGATATGACACCGAAGCTTCTGTCCGCGCCAGTATCAAATAGTACTGAAGCATAGACATTATTGATCAGGAAGGTACCATTCACCACATTGTTATCTTTCACCGCAGCTTCGGCACATAAGCTGTATACTCTGCCAGGTGCTCTGCATCCTCCTTGAGTGTTGGTTGATGCTTGGTTTATTCCTTAGGGGTTTACTTGATTATGCATCTGATTTTATGAAGATTTTGTTGGTTTGATCGAATTTGGTTTCACCGCCTTACCTTGCTTCCATTGTCGTCGGACACTTGTTTTGTAATGTCCCCTTTCACCACATCTGTAACAAGTACATCATTCCGGTACCTCCTTGGCTTACAGGTCCTCTTTGGCTTGACAAGACGAGGTGGGTGATCGGCAGTCGTTGGGCCTTTATGTCTGCCCCTACCACTGTTGTGACATGTTAGGAGAGCTACAGTCGGTCAGGGTGGTGTGGTACACACTTTCCCGCAGTAAGGTAATTCTAGCCAGCGTTGGTAAGAACCTTGCTAACTGTAATAACAACCTGGCTGTACTCTGGAACGTTTGTTGGATTGATATTACCTAGGGTGTTGGGGGGTTGTTGTTGTTTGTAGTTGGTTTTGTTTCCATTTCTGCTTGTCACCAGAGTTTTCTCCTAAACTCTTGACTATTGGTACATCCAACCCTTTGAGCCTCATTTTCATCGCTTTATTCAAATTTCTGGCTTGGACGAGGTTACACTTACCCTTGATGTTTATAGGTAGACATTCAATGGTAATGTCTAACAACCACCTCCGGTCGGTGTTGGGTTCCATTTCCAGGGCAATTTGAGGATGAGTTCTTGTGGTAACGTTGATTGTAGGCGGGTAAGGTCTTGTTGCCTTTCACCTTTAATTCCACAGTCAGTTCGTTTTCCATTTTCTTGACTCATTTCGAGGGACAGGTTACTTCCGGTACGAACATAGCCTTGGAAATCACTCAAATGTGTTGGCATGAGCGGTATCTGAGAATAACAGAAAGCACATACAAGTGTCCATCCAAGGTTAAAGCACAATCTAGCAGGTAGTGTGCTTTGCAAGCAAATTTTTTTTTTTTAATTTTTTTAATTTTTTTTTCTTTTTTTATTTTTTTATTTTTATTAACTCTGTACCCATATGCAACATTGCTAATACCAATTTGATGATTCTAGTTTTCTCAATACAACAATCGGGTTATGCCGCTACAACACCTTATATACCTCAAGAAGTTTTCATGCCACGACTGTACGGAATTTCTTTTGTTAGTCTGCATGCCTTGCTCTGGGAAGAGTTGATCCTAGGTTGGTCTCTTCTTGAGTGCTTGCAGATGAGTGTGCTTTAGCAACTCATTGTGGCAATGAGCTGGTTAGCATATGACGTGTCAATGCCATGTTGATTCCCGAGTTGTTTCGGTTGGCTGTCGAACGGTTTGACTGGAGGCTTCCGTGCGGACAGGTGGGCGATCATTTAGGTCCGGGTGCAATTTTCTATTTAAGCAGGGACATACGAAATGACAGTTATGACATGTACGAAAATTATATGCGTAAAGATAATCACGTTACTACAATTGGCATGTCTTTTGAAATCAATACTGTTATTATTCGAAAACATGATACTCATTTCAAGAGTAAGGGAATACAAGAGTTCACTAGCCGTGACAAGCCCATAGCCTAGTGGTTGTACAAAAGACAGAAATAAAACTAGTTGTTGTTACGGTAGATTTTCTGGATCACTTCCTCGAGTGTCTCTTTCCTCTTCTGCCGTGCTTCCTCCTGGGCATTACTAGCACGATCTCAGCATCCTTACAATTTTGTTTCTATGTTGAGGTAATCGTTCGTCCACAGATAGCGTCTCCAACGAAATTTTCCTCAACTCAGGCTTCACATCACACAGTGTCAGGAAGGCTTCTAACTCCTCCAAACAGGTATTTGGGTAACGGTCTATGTCCTTGAGAATGGTATGCAACTGTACTCTAAGGCGCGTCATGCATACGGTCAAGGCTGTCTCAGGAATAGGCATCGAACTCTGACCAGTTTCCATCCCGTAGACAGTTAGAGCTTCTTCTCTTTGGATGGGGTCCGTTTCAGCAGTCATCCGCTGGTAAGCAGCCATTGAGAATGTGGATGAAGGTGAGGGTGGTGGAGTAGAGGTATCAAAGTTGACTTTCATCAAGGTTAATAGAAGCAAAATTCTTGGCACGTTCAGCATGACATTGGCTCAATAGGGAAAAAGGATATACCGAGCGATACGTATGTAGTTGGGAGAAATGGTAATAGGATGGCATGATAGTAATCCGAGAAAGGATCGTCTTACTATGATACACCTAGGGGAGTGTGTCGGGGAGTCTAGGATTGTGAATCAAATCAAAAAAATATGAATCAATTTGCTCAAACGTAGATTTCTCAATCTTCTTAAAATAAAAACCTTCTCAACGGAACCGGAGCATATATATATATATATATGGGGCTAACTATGACTGGATTAATGAGATTTAGTGACTGGACGCCACCTCAATGATGACATGGACATGAATTAAATGATATACTTTGTGATTGACTTAGAATTTGAATATTTATGATACTTATCAATAAATATTGATCAACACAATTTTATCAAAAAAAATTCATACGCATATAAGGTGGTATATAGGTACAAACCCTAATAAACAAACATATCACACATCATTTAAAAATTCATACGCATTCCTGGTCATTACAGGTAACAAAGACAGAAATTTATGTACACCATTTACATATATGTACGTGCTTTGATTGACGTTTACGAAGGAGAATTAACTCTTCATGTTGGAAAAGAAGCCGTAACATTCAATCTTGACCAAACTTCAAGATATTCTGTCACACCCCTAAAATATCAGAGTATAATGGCAACCGAGGGCATGTGACTTCATGATTATCATACTACTAAGCAATACAGAACGACCTCTATATGAGACGTTTTAAGAAAATTGATCACTTGAATTAGGATATAATAAATTGTTTTAACATTCAGCGGAAACATAAAATAGACAATACGACGGCGTTTTTAAATAGTACAAGTGATCTTCAGATAACGGGAAATGATGGTAATGCATGAGACTTCATATAGCATCTTCGTTCTTAATACCTAAGACAACATTGCTAAAGCGTCAACATAAAGTTGGTGAGTTCATAGGTTTGTTTAAGCAGAAAAATGTAGTGTTTATGAATCACAAGATTTCATCCATATATGACAATATAACAGATACAAAGTCATATAAATTGCATTACTATTGTCTAAGCTCATGACACCGAACCGTTAACATATACCAACAATGAATGATTGCCCTTGCAGGGGTCTAACCCGGGACACCCGTAATCTGACTCAAATGAAACTGTGTTTGCTTGACTAATGTGAGCCCAAGATAAATAGGGACGTCAATCCTGATAGATCTATCCATAACATTCGCGCTCATAAGTAATTAACGGTTCATGATAAATCGGGCAGATGGAAACTTAGGTTAAATCGGGACTTAGACCAATCAGTAATGAGTAATTGCACTTGTATTCACACGTTTGAAATAAGAAATGTTCTCACCAAAAAAGATGATTTAAAACAGTAGAGTAGGAGCTTTGAAAACTCACCTTGTCAGTTAATCGCCTGGAACTGATAATGGATCAATGCACGTTAAATAGTGACTCAGTCAAACACCTAAGCAATTATGACAATTCTGAGTTTACATTCTAAAAACTTAATGTATGAAATGACTTATGCAAATAGGTTATAAAAAGGGCATTGTTGTCATGAGATAACGTTTTATGTTTTCAAAATGTTGTTTAAACCGTTGGTTCTAGGGATGATACACGACTTTACAACTATGAGTCTATATGCATAAATTTCCAAAATTATACGTTGTAACTTATATTTTGTCGTTATTATTCCTAGTTCAACGAAAATTGTCGTTTATAATTTCTCTAACTTTTCGAGTTAATCTTGTTTTGTTACTAGTTTATCCACTCGTTGGGTCTTGGTATTGAACGACCCAAAAGGATACGGAAACATGCATGTTTTAATACATTTTTCGTCTAACTTTATAAGGTAATTTACATAATAGTTTTAGGAAATATTTACATGTATTCTTTCTATACAATACAAAATACTACATGGCCTACACCTTTGTTTTCTTTTTTGTTTTTCTGCCGCACACAAGCAGTGGTTTTTGACCACTGTTGTGTCTCTTTTTTTTCTTTTTTTTTGTTGCCCTCACCTAGTTCTTATTTTGCATATCATATACACCCATTTCCCATGCATGAACCTGACGCATGCATATGGCCACGAGTTTGATCAATTGTCAAGGCACAAAGGCATTACCTCGCCCCTTATTGCAGCTTAACAGCCGCGTCAGGCAACAGCCTGCTATGGCTGTTAGCGTGCAAGGTGGTTGCGTTCAGGTGGTAGTTGTTTGGCTTAGTATCACAGGTCCGCGTTATGAACCACGAGCTTGATTTGGCTCAGGTCTTCTTGGGCTATGACGTGCCTACTGTGAGCCAAAGGCTCGCTATGGTTCGTCGTTTACTAACTGGTCACGCTCAGGTATGGGTCGAGGTCGACAAGGTTAATGCAAATCACGTATGAACCATCGTTTATTCATCCCGAGTGAGCCGTTTATTACGTGTATGTTTTTAAAGTTCTCACCAAGAAATTTCTTGGTTCGTTGATAGTTCTTCACGCATGACGTGTGGCTTACTAGTTTTTTCATACGTCGTGATTTCATGCATGGCACGACCAAGGCTTAGGGGCATGCAAACGTACCTACGAACCACGCATGGTTTATAAGTCGCTTACTAGCCATGCAAAGCCGAGGCTTTAGCTTAGACTATGTGTGCTTTGGTTTTGGTCGTACATTAAGCTACGAAGATAAAAGACAAATTTAAACTACGAGGTGACTCACCGAGGTACAAATTTGCTAGTCGATGAGGAGAGGAAGTGGTGTCAAGGAAGCTCGAACCTTCCTTGTTTCTACCCCTTAAAACCCGACGTCCCTTATCACTTGAACTCAACAAAACCCTAATTCGAACCGTGCTTATCTGTTACTTGTTTCATGAATGAATTATGCTAGGAAGGAGAGTGCATTGCATCTTATTTATAGAAGTAAACATCATGCTCGGTTCCTGAATCTTCAAATTTGCATGAGAGTTGGTATTATTTACAAATACTATTAGGGAATCTAGTAATGATGGTGTTTCTTTGATACTATTGCTCTACATTGGTACTATTCTTGTCTTTCTATTATTATCTATTGGACATTTGATAGGAAACTTTGGACATCGACATGTGCATGGTTATTTATTCAAGCCTAGACGGTTTCATGAAAATGATGTAAATAGACGTCTTCGTTTGACAAAAAAAATATGGGTTTATCGCTACAAGTCTAAAATATCCTCTTAGGCACAAAAGCAATAATGGAAATATTTGCGTGCTATTTAGACTTTCCATAACACGGAGTAATGCATATCGATCATAGGATGACTTCCTTTTGAGATTAACGGTAAAAATTTGCAAACTTTGCAGTACATACATTTTACTTAAGGACAAGATAACCTAAATTTTACGAAGTGTCACAGTCTCCCCAGGTTAGAAGATTTTGTCCCGAAATCAAGACGTTGTAGGAGTTTGTGATTTCGCAAACAAGTGAGGGTATTTGCTTTTGAACTGGTCCTCACGTTCCCACGTGTATTCTGGACCTCTACGTGTATTCTAACGGACTTTAACGATGGGTATACAGCTTCACTTAAGTTGCTTGACCTCACAGTCCATTATCTCTACGGGTTCTTCAACGAAGTTGAGTTTGTCGTCGAGTTAGATTTCCTCCAGGGGAATAACGAGCATGTCATCAGACAAACATTTCTTTAGGTTGCAAACATGAAATACATTGTGCACTCGGCTAAGCTCCTGGGGTAATTTTAATCGGTAAACTACTAGGCCAATCCTTTCTATGATTCGAAAGCGTCCAATATAACGAGGGTTCAACTTTCTACATTTCCCAAATCGAACTACACCCTTCCAGGGCGTGACATTGAGCATAACCTTATCTCTAACTTCAAATTCAAGGGGCCTACGCCTCTTGTCATCATAGCATTTTTGTCGATCACGCGCCGCTTGTATGCGATCTCTAATCTTAAAAATCTTCTTCGTGGTCTCGTGAATGATCTCTGGTCCGGTGAGTTGTGCTTCTCCAACTTCAGCCCAACAAACAGGTGAACGACACTTTCTACCGTAAAGTGCTTTGAACGGTGCAGCTTTAATGCTCGTGTGATAATTGTTGTTGTACGAAAATTCCACTAGGGGTAAGTGTCTATCCCAACCATTCTCAAAGTCAATTACGCAAGCTCTTAGCATGTCCTCTAATGTTTGAATGGTTCTCTCACTCTGACCATCGATCTGCGGATGATAAGCAGTGCTTAGGTTCAACTGCGTACCCACTGCTTTATGCAAAGATTGCCAAACTCTCGAAGTGAAATGGCTATCACGGTCGGAGATGATTGACACCGGTGTACCATGTCTTGCTACTATCTCCTTCATGTACAGCCTTGTCAATTTTTTTGTCAAATCCATCTCCTTCATTGGCAAAAAGTGAGCAGACTTGGTAAGACCGTCAATAATGACCCGAATCGAATCCTGCTGCCGTTTTGGGTAGCTTGGTGATGAAATCCATTGTTATCTTCTCCCACTTCCATTCTGGTATATCGGGTTGGACCAATAAACCAGAGGGCCTCTGATGTTCGGCCTTGACCTTGGCACAAGTCAGGCATTTGCCGACATATGTAGCGATGTCAGCCTTCATGTTTGGCCACCAATATAACATTTTCATGTCATGGTACATCTTGGCGGGTCCTGGATGAATAGAATACTTTGACTTATGCGATTCGTGCATAACCAAAGATCTCGTATCACCGTAACACGGTAGCCAACTTCTATTATCCAAACATAATATTCCATCAACACGGGTTTTTTACTTCTTTAGCATGCCACTAATGTCTTCTGCCTCAATGTTTTCGACCTTAACAGCTTCCATTTATGCCTCAAGGATTCGTGATGGAAGGTCCAAGCCAATGGTCATAACCAAGGCTCTTACTCGTAACGGTTTGACTCTTTCCTTCTGACTCAAAGCATTTGCTACAACATTTGCTTTCCCCGGGTGGTAACGAATTTCGCAATCGTAATCACTTAGGAGCTCTATCCATCGGCGTTGCCTCATATTGAGTTCTTTTTGGTTTAAGATATGTTGTAGACTCTTATGATCAGTGAACACCACACATTTTGTGCCATATAAATAGTGTCTCCAGATCTTCAGGGCGAACACTACCGCTCCTAACTCCAGATCATGAGTGGTGTAGTTCTTCTCGTGGATCTTTAGTTGTCTGGAAGCGTATGCAATAACCTTCATTCTCTGCATCAGTACCGCACCTAACCCTTTTATGGATGCATCACAGTACACCACAAGGTCATCACTGCCTTCCGGTAGTGCTAAAATAGGTGCAGCACATAGTTTCTGTTTCAGCAATTGAAAAGCTGTCTCTTGTTCTTCACCCCAATCAAACTTTCTATCCTTCTGTGTTAGCTCTGTCATAGGCTTAGCTATTTTAGAGAATCCTTCGATGAATCTCCTATAGTAACCTGCAAGACCTAAGAACTGGCGAATCTCCGAAGGAGTGGTTGGAGATGCCCAATTCTTAACATCCTCAATCTTAGCTGGGTCCACGTGAATACCACTACTATCAATCACGTGACCAAGAAATTTTACCGTATTGATCCAAAATTCACACTTGGAAAATTTGGCATACAGTTCTTCTTTCTTCAACATCTCCAGAATAGTTTTCAGGTGTTCCTCGTGTTCTTTCTCGTCACGGGAGTATATGAGAATATCGTCAATGAACACAATCACAAACTTGTCCAAGTATGGTTTGCACACACGGTTCATGAGGTCCATGAATACCGCAGGTGCGTTGGTCAACCCAAAAGGCATAACTTGGAACTCATAGTGTCCGTATCGTGTTCTGAAAGCAGTCTTGGGAATATCTTCTTCTCTAACCCTTAACTAATGAAAACCTGACCTTAAGTCAATTTTTGAGTAGATCCTGGATCCTTACAACTGATCGAATAAGTCATCGATCCTTGGTAAGGGATAATGATTTTTCACTGTAAGTTTATTCAACTCACGATAATCGATACACATTCGGAAAGATCCATCTTTCTTTTTTACAAACAAGACCGGTGCTCCTCACAGAGAGGAACTTGGTCTTATAAAACCTTTGACAGAAAGTTCTTTTAGCTGCTTGGCTAGTTCTTTCATCTCTGCAGGTGCAAGACGATAAGGTGCGCGTGCAACAGGTGCAGCTCCGGGTATTAACTCGATGTGAAATTCTACTTGGCGCGTCGGGGGTAATCCTGGAAATTCTTTAGGAAATACTTCTGGAAAGTCTATGACAATAGGCACATCTTCAATTCGCCTTTCTGGGATTTCAGTTTCCTCTTTCTTCATCATTTTAAATAAGAACACTTGACATCCTTTGTCGATGTACTTCTGCGTCCTGATGCTCGAGATGACTTCTAATCTCGATTTGTTTTTAACTCCGCTCCTTTCGCCTTGTACGATTAGCATATCATTTCCATATGGAACACGAATGTACTTCTCATAACATATAACCTCCGCACGATGTTCTGCCATCCAATCCATTCCTACGATGACGTCAAAACTTCCTAGTTCTATAGGGAGTAGGTCGATTTCGAACAGGTGATTTTGCAAGTTAAGAGTACACCCTCTTAAAATAGTATTTGTGGTTAGCGACTTTCCGTCAGCTAGCTCCACACTATAATTAGTATCTAGGGTTGTAGGAGGGATGTCTATATATATACTGAAAGCATATGACACAAAGCTTCTGTCCGCGCCAGTATCAAATAGTACTGAAGCATAGACATTATTGATCAGGAGCGTACCATTCACCACGTTGTTATCTTTTACAGCAACTTTGGCACATAGGCTGTATACTCTGCCAGGTGCTCTGCGTCCTCCTTGAGTGCTGGTTGATGCTTGGTTATTTCCCTTAGGGTTTCCTTGATTCTGCCTCTGATTGTTCTGAGGATTTTGTTGGTTGCCTCGAATTTGGTTTCCACCGCCTTGACTTCCATTGTTCGGACATTTGTTCTTGTAATGTCCCTTCTTACCACATCTGAAATAAGTAACATCACTTCCTTGTCCTCCTTGGCTTCCGGGTCCTCTTTGGCTTGCAAGACGAGGTGGAGCTCGGCAGTCTTTGGCCTTATGTCCTGCCCTTCTACAGTTGTGACAAGTAGGAGGGCATGTATCAGTGTGGTGTCGTCCACACTTTCCGCAGTAAGGTAATTTGTCGGCGTAAGAACCTTGCCCAGCTGTAAACACCCTTGCTGTCTCTGGACGTTTGTTCGGATTGAGATTACTAGTGGTGTTGGGGTTGTTGTTGTAGTGGTTTCCGTTCCACTTCCGTTTGTCACCAGAGTTTTCTCCTAGTTCCTGTACTACTTGGTACATAAGTCCTTGAGCCATTTCAATTGCTTCATGCAAATCTACTGGTTTGGACGAGGTTACATTACCCTTGATGTTCAAAGGTAAACCTTCAATGTAACGTTCCAACAACCGGTCGGTGTTGGGTACCATTTTCAGGGCATAAGAGGATGAGTTCTTGGAAACGTTGATTGTAGGCGGTAAGGTTTGTGCCTTTCACCTTTAAATTCCACAGTTCGTTTTCCATTTGCTTGACTTCATTTCGAGGACAGTACTTCCGGATGAACATAGCCTTGAAATCACTCCAAGGTGTTGCATGAGCGATATCGAGAGTAACAAAATGAACGTACACGTTCCACCAAGTTAAAGCACTATCTAGCAGTGTGCTAGAAGCAAACTTAACTCTGTCACCTTCTGTAACGTTGCTAATCCCAAATTGAGATTCTAGTTTCTCAAACCATCAGGTTAAGCCTACGGCACCTTCAGTACCACGAAAGTTTTCATGCATGACTGCACGGAATTCCTTGTAGTTGCATGCCTTATTCTGGGAAGATTTGGATCCTAGGTTGGTCTTTTCTTGAGAGCTTACAGCATGAGTCACAACGGCAGCTGCGAGTGCTTCAGCTACTCTTGTGGCAATGAGCTGGTTGGGCATCTGAGTGTCAATGCCACTGTTGATGTCCACATTGTTTTGGTTGGTCGAACGGTTGACTAGGGGGTTCTGGTGGATAGTTAGGCGTCGTCCGGGTGCCATTTTCTATAAGAGGGACAATGGAAATGACAGTTATGACATGTACGAAAATTATATGCGTAAAGATAGTCACGGTACTACAAATGGCATGTCTTTTGAAATCAATACTGTTATTATTCGCCAACATAATACTCATTCCAAAGAGTAAGGGAATACAGAGTTCACTAGCTGTGACAAACCCATAGCTTAGTGGTTGTACAAAAGACAGAAATAAAACTAGTTGTTGTTACGGTAGATTCACTGGACCACTTCCTCGAGTTCTTCCTTCCTCTTCTGTCATGCTTCCTCCTGAGCATTACTAGCACGATCCTCCGCATCCTCACACACTTGTCTAAGCTGAGTAATTAGTTCGTCCACCGATAGCGTCTCCAACGAACTTTCCTCAACTCGGGGCTTCACATCCCACAGTGTCAGGAAGGCTTTTAACTCCTCCAAACAGGAATTTGGGTAACGGTCCATGTCCCCGAGAATGGTATGCAACTGTCCTCTAAGGCGCATCATGCATACGGTCAAGGCTGTCTCAGGAATAGGCATCAAACTCTGACCAGTTTCCATCCCGTAGACAGTTAGAGCTTTTTCTCTCTGGGTGGGGTCCGTTTCAACAGTCATCTGCTGGTAAGCAGCCATTGAGAATGGGGATGAAGGTGAGGGTGGTGGAGTAAGAAGATCAAGTTGATAATCATCAAGGTTAGTAGCAGAAATTCTGGCACGTTCAGCAAGATTTAGCTCAATAGGTAAAACAGATATACGAGCGGTACGTCTAATAGTTTGGGGAAATAGTGATACAGGTGGCAAAATAAGTAATCTGAGAGTAGAACGTCTCCTATGATACACCTGGGGGAGTGTGTCAGGGAGTCTGGGAGGTATCAGGGTAGTGTTATCGGTGTGTCTCAATTCATCAGAGTTCGACATGTCGCTGAGACAAGAAAATATGAAATAAGGATATAGGTATATTTCAAAATATGCATAGTTAAGCCTGTTTAATACACAGGTAACCCATATTAAGTGTATGTATATGTTTAATACACATGTAACCTATATTAAGTATATGTATCTCATATATGTCTATTTCACATGTATCCTATTCTAATATATATGTACTCCCTTGATTGTTGATTCCTATGTACTCGATATTGAGAAACCAGCAATGACAGACATTAGAAGCATAATAAGCATGTTAAGCAGATAAGTAGTTATAGTCTAGTGCTACCTAATGCATCCTAGTTCTCTATAACCTAGAGCTCTGATACCAATCTGTCACACCCCCAAAATATCAGAGTATAATGGCAACCGAGGGCGTGTGACTTCATGATTATCATACTTCTAAGAAATACAGAACGACCTTTATATGAGACATTTTAAGAAAATTGATCACTTAAATTAGGAAATAATAAATTGTTTAAACATTCAGCGGAAACATAAAATAGACAATACGACAACGTTTTTAAATAGTACAAGTGATCTTCAAATAATGGGAAATGACTGTAATGCATGAGACTTCATATAGCATCTTCGTTCTTAATACCTGAGACAACATTGCTAAAGCGTCAACATAAAGTTGGTGAGTTCATAGGTTTGTTTAAGCAGAAAAATGTAGTGTTTATGAATCACAAGATTTCATCCACATATGACAATATAACAGATACAAAGTCATATAAATTACACTACTATTGTCTAAGCTTATGATACCGAACCGTTAACATATACCAACAATGAATGATTGCCCTTGCAGGTGTCTAACCCGGGACACCCGTAATCTGACTTAAATGAAACTGTGTTTGCTTGACTAATGTCAGCCCAAGACAAACAGGGACGTCAATCCCGATAGATCTATCCATAACATTCGCGCTCACAAGTAATTAACGGTTCATGAATAATCGGGCAAATGGCAACTTAGGTTAAATCGGGACTTAGACCAATTAGTAATGAGTAATTGCACTTGTATTCATACGTTTGAAATAAGCAATGTTCTTACCCCAAAAGATGAATTAAAATAGTAGAATAAGGGCTATGAAAACTTACCTTGTCAGTTAATCGCCTGGAACTGATAATGGATCAATGCACGTCAAATAGTGACTCAGTCAAACACCTAAGCAATTATGACAATTCTGAGTTTACATTCTAAAGACTTAATGTATGAAATAACTTATGCAAATGGGTTATAAAAAGGGCATTGTTGTCATGCGATAACATTTTAGCTTCATTTAGCCTTTACATTGTCCAATCTTGGAAGATTGGTCTAATAGCAACACAGATTGTGCTATTTTTAGTGCAAATAGTCTAAACAGTAACTATTAGGCTAGTATACTCAACTGGCCAAGCAGTACTAACTGGCCTAAGCGGTACTAACTTGGCCTAGCAGTACTAACTTTGTGAATAGCTCTTTTCTCATTTTGCTTAATAGGAGTAATCAAACCTATTCTTATTAGAACTCCTGATGGGACAAAATTCTTTCTTAAATGAGAGTATTTTGAAAAATTTTAATGAATAACCCTTTTAGTATTATCCCATACTGGTTTGTCCACCCTTGGACCATTATTAACCATAGTTTTCAACTTAGGTTCTTGACTCTGTTTTGTTTATGAAAATTACAATCTGTAGATCAAATGTCATACTTTTACAGACAAATCAGCAAGCTTTTATTGTCTTAAAACCATTCCTTGTTTCTAAGAAGTATACCAATTATCAACTCTAGTTTTTTAAACTGTTTGGTCTCATTAGTTTAACAGGCTAACTGATTGCACTTCAGAACACAATTATCCTCATCATCATGAGTTACAACCCTTAATGAAACCTTATCTCTATTAACTGATTCATAGACTGGCTTAGTTTTTGAGTCTAATCCTTGATTTGTTTTACCTACAGCCCCACAGGTACTCACTATTTTAGTATTAAATCAGTTAGTTTTTACTCAATTATTTTCTTCCTAATTGTCATATTCATCTAAACCTACAAATTGATATGTTATCTCTTGGGGTTAAGAAGTTCCCGTATAAGGAGGGGGAACCTGCATGAGATCCTCATGCAGCTTTGGAAGACTATCAATTTTTAGCTATGTGGACTCTTCATCACTAATCGTGACATCAAAAACACTCAAACAATCTCTCTATCAAGTTTTAGAATTATTACTCATTCATATTAATTGTGTGCCATAATCCTAAAAACCAGTTTTAATCTCTAGCACTCATTTTGACTATTGAGTATTCCATCTAGATTCTTGGATGAGCTTCCCATTTTTCAATTCTTTAATTTTAACTCATCTCTTTCCTTACACTTAGTCTAATTCCAGGTTAAGGTTGTTTAACTTAAATTTCTCTGGCATTAAGCTCATAGTTTTGAAACTGCATATTTTTCACCCCAAGACATTTATTCTTTTCATGAAGAAATTTCCGATTCTAGTGACTCTAAGTCTAACTCGTAACCCTGAATTTCTAGTCCTTTGTCTCTGCTATGTTGTTTTTCTCTTTCACTATCATAATTCCTTTACAAGAAAAGAATTAAACGGTTAAGAGGAAAAAGAAGATTATTTTTTTGTTTTTCGGATTTATTAACAACATAATTCATGGGTTAATCAATCTTGTCCAGAACAAACAGTTCTTCGGTCATGACAAAGAAGACCCGCATGTTTTAGCTCGAAATTGTTTGCCACAATTTCAGGAATAAGGATTGCGTCCTCGTACCCCTCGGTGGGTGCTTGGAGCAATTGAGCCATAGTTCGAGTGTCTGCCATTGGCTCTACGGTAGGATCTTCCTGAAATGGGTATTCTATACGAAGAGGTTCGATAACAACTGGCGGTCCTTCTGGTGGAGGAGGTCGCTGCTCACGAGACTGAGATCGAGTGCGCATGCACAAAATGGAAATAAATAAAAAAAAGAAGTTACACTAATTTTTTTTTTTTTTTTTTGATTTTTGGATTTAAAATATATTCACAATCTATTTTAAACGGACAAGAGATAGACAACTTAAGCCAAATAATCGATCTTACTTCACGGTAGCTCTCAGAATGAAAAACGCACAGGTGAGCGGAGGAGTAGGAATAGCGCGAAGCTTATTTCTCCTTTTGGGTCGTAGTTCCTAGGAACAACCCTCCTTAAACTCACTTTATAGTTTGTTAATCAGAATGAGGTGAGCCGTATATCGTAAGTGACACAGAAGGCAAGTTTTAAATCTTTGGTTCGATTGGGAACTCAGCAGTTCACCGGAACTTATTATGATAATACCTCAGTGGAGAATATTATATTTTGGTATTTTACCAATTAGTGAATTTTAATTTTTATGGACAATTTTTTTATATTTTTGATTTTTTTTTTTTTTTTTTTTTTTTTTTTTTTATGATATGTACTAATAAAAAGAAAAGAAAAATATTTTTGTGTTTTTTAATATGATATATTAATAATAAGATAAGTTCAGATCAAAGTCGGATAGAAATCGTAGCAAATGCCTCCCCGGCACGTTGGGATAGGAAATCGTAGCTAATGCCTCCCCGGCAACCTTTGCGCCAATAATTGTGTTCGTGGTATTAGTAAACTCTTAGGTATATATAAAATAACTCAAATGCAAATCTCAACCAAATGCCCTTGACCAAGGCAAAAGGTCAAAATCTACACAAAGAGATTAAATATATAAGAATCAATAATAAAAAGATTCCGGAAGAGATATTCCCGGGTCGTATGTCCCAACGAGGCTGCAATTGAAATTTATCCTGGTTTGATGAGAAATTGAATGATGGAAACACTGATATAATTAAAACTAAAGTTAATTAAATAAAACCTAATTTAATCTACGGGAAACAAGTATAGGAAATGGGGATCTTAAAAACTACGGGAAACAAAATTAGGTATAGGGAAATCCTAAAATTAAATCTAAATTAAATACGGGGAACAGAATAAGGTATCGGGAAACCTAAATATTAAAAATTAAGAAAAATAAATGCTAAATTAAATTAAAAATCAAAATTAAATTCTAATTAACTTAATTTGAAAAATAAAGAAAACTAGAACTAAAACGGAGGTCGTTTGAATGTAAAACGAAAAGAAACGGTAAAACGCACCCGGTAAAAACGGGTCTAAAACTGAAATTTAAGAAAAATAAAGCCTATACTAAATTTTATATTTTTCCTAGACACTAAATGACAAAAGAAAATTTTATAAAAAAGAAAAATATTTTTTTTATTAATTTTCTGATTTTTTATGAATTTATAAAGATTAAAAACTAATTAAAACTAAGAAAATAGAAAAAGACAAAAAATAAAAGTTATAAAAATTCTAAAAAAAATAAAATTAAATAAAGAAAAAATTAACAATTCTAAAAATATAAAAATGCCCAAAAGTTACTGTTTAAATTAAAAGTAATTAAACTAATTAAATTTTAACCTAATTTAATTATTTAAATTAAATAAACTAACTGTGGTTAACCTAAGGGACTAACAATGAAAGGACTGAAAGGACTAACGGGGTAACAGGGAATTTAACACTAGGGACTAACAAAGCCAACTATAATAAAGAAAATTACACAAATGGTCCCTGAAGTGGACCCCGATTACAAAGTGGGTCCAACTAGCTTATTATCAAAAAGCCAAAGAATCAAAGTTGTAAAGGGGCTTGAGCTTATCATTTTCTTTAAAAGGGGCAAGTGCTGAAAGGCTCACAATAAGCCAGAAAAGTAGCTTTTATGTTTGACAGAATGTTAAAAAGCTCAAAGAGCTTATTGGCTTTTTCCTTGAGCTTTAAGTTGCACAATAAGCTAGAAACTAACTAAGGGGAAAACAGAATAATAGGCTAAGGATTCCTAATTAAAGCTATAGATACTAAAATAAGCCCTAAAAAAAAAGCTGTTTAGGAAATAAGCTATGTGACAGTTTATATAAAAAACAGAAAAAGTGCTACTTTAAGCTAGATTTAAGCTAAGCTAAAGAAGGAGTTAAGCTACAATATTTCAGGGACTTAAAGGGGACTATAAGCTTATAATAAAAGCTAAAAGAACTAGGGGCTTAATACAAAATAAGCTAGAAAAGAGGGGGCTTAATATGGTGCTCAGCACCAGGGGAAATTATAGCAGTGGCTAGGGGCTTTTTGGGCTTATGAAAAATAAGCTCTTAAGAGCTTTTTAGCCAAAATAAGCCTCAAACAGATTTAAAAGGGTAACTAGTGAGCTTATTTTCAAAGTATTAGCTATTAAGGTGAGGAAAAAGCTGCTGAATTTAGGACTTAAAAATGGTTACTTTCAAAAATCATTCAAAGCTTAAACTTTGACTTATGTTGTCAAATTAAAGGGACAGCAACAAGTGGTGTTTTAAACTGGCTAGAAACAACACCAACAAGCACACAAATAGGTGCTTAAGCTGCTTAAGCAGCTTGAGCCCCTTTTACTTGATTTAGCTTATTCAAATTTTGACAGAACATAAAAGAAACTTAAAAATTGATTTTAAAACTAAAAGTGGTAATCAAAGTGGCTTGATTAACCCTACACACTCAGCCAAAGTTGGCTGAGTGAGCTTTGACCACAACAACACCCAAAATGGAACCCCATTTTGGGTCTAAAACCAAAACACCCCCTATATTTTATATAAAAAAAAGTATTTTAGCTGATTTTATGGTAAATTAGGCCAAAGGAAGGGTGTATAAGGGATGCTCAATTCTGTTAACACACACTCTTAAACAATTTAAACAGGATTTAAAAAGCTTAAATCATACTTGAAATTTCGACAATGGCAATTTTCTCAAAAACTCTTAACTTTTATTTAAACTGAAAGTTGTTACAACATAAAGCTTTAAAATAACTGAGTTACACTTAAATGATTAAAAGAAAGACTTAGAATTTAAAATTAAGCTAAAAAAAACATAAAAATGGTGTGTATGGTTCGGCTTGGTCTTGGCTCTTTTATAGCAGTCCAAAGGCTCCTCTTTGTCTTGGGTTGTGATTCCTGTGAGTGTGCAAAGCTTTCCCAAGTCAATCCTAGCCTTCTATTTGCCTAGTCTTCATCTTAGCCATTGATGGGTTTCGGGTTGAGTGTTTTGACAGGGAAAGGGGTTATAAGGGTCAATGGGTTGTGGGAAAGGGTGAGAGTGAGCTGGTAAGGTACTTGGGAGGTGGTTTTGGGAGAAAAACAGTGGGAAATGGTGGGTTTGATTTTGGCGGGTACGATGGTGGTACTGTTTTATGGTTGCAGTGTTTAAAAAGCATTGTTTTGGGGGAAGAGGCAAGAATAGCCCTCCATCTCTTTCTCTCTTTTCACTTTCTTTTAGCCCGATTTTAGTTATAAAAAGGTTTGGAAAGTGTTACTTTTGGTCCCTCCGTTTTTTATAACAAAAGAATAAAGAGGATTTGGCAAATTGCAAGAATGGTCCCTCTGGTTTATAACTAAAGAGTTAAAAAGAGACTTTAGGTAAATTGCAAAATCAGTCCCTGCTGTTTTAATAGAAAAAGAGGTAAAGGAAGTTTAAGCAAATTGCAAAACCAGCCCTTGTGTTTTATTTTTCTATTTTTCTTTTTAAAACAATCTTTCAAACTTGGCAATTTAGCCCCTAAAGTTTATAAAAATGGATTTTGGGCTTTTGTTGGGCTTGGGTTTTGTGTTGGGCTTGTATTGGGTGTGTCTGGGCTTGTATTGGGCCCAATTGAGTGTGTCTGGGCCCAATAAGGTACAGGCTTGGTTATTGGGCTTTTTCAAGCCCAATAAGGTTTTGGAGTGGGTTTTGTGTGTACAATGGCTGAGATTGGCTGTAACTGGGCTAGGATTGGGCCTTCAAAGTCTTCACAGTCTTTGTCAATTGCACACAAATGGGCTGTTGTAATTGATTGAGGGCCCATTTGGTCTTCACAGTCTTCATAAATATACTATTGGGCTTTCCCGGCCCATCAGATGGGTTAAGATTGCATTCAATAGTATTCTTCAGTTCCGGCTCCGGTTTGACTGCTGATCCTTCAGTATTGACTTGGATTTGGCATTTTTGGACTTTGCTTGATTTTGCACAGGGGGTCCTTTTCCACCCATGCTCAGTTTTGTCTTTTTGCTTGGTCTTTTCTGTCTTTTTGTTGATTATCCACTTCACTGCACAATACAAATGCAAAAACAAAACATATTTTTGGCTAGTCAGTTTTTGTCTGTTTTTGGTCATTTAAGCACGTTTTTAGAGGTAAAGTATGTGTGTTTAAGCACTTATCAAATCCCCAAACTAAGGTATTGCGTGTCCTCACGCACTTTATGAGTAAACACGGTAAGCCCCGTTTTCTCATTTTATGAATTTACACTACTCTTCAACTAATATTTTTGGATTTTCTCATTTTTAACAAGTATGTTTTCTTTATTTATATTACTGGGATCATAGAATGAGAAAGCACCCCGTAGAGTGTTCTACGGATGTCCTGACGGGATGAATTCTCGGTCCTCGGATTTTTCACAAGATCCAAGCTAAGCAATTAACAAGATCATTGTCGAAATAAGTCTATATGTTTAAAGCCCTCTTTCTCACTTATGACTTGTGAATTTTCAACTCCCAATGGATATCTGATTGATTGTGTGTACTCCATTTTAATATTTTAACCATAGCCAACTATTTCCATTGCCATAATTCATATTGAATCATGACTTCAATGCAAGCAACTTATTAAGACTTCGTAACTTGATTTCGAGATTTAAACTTTAGAACTTTTTGCAACATATTCAACATCATAATCATAAGTTCTTTTAAAGCTTAGGAATGCGTTGCTTAGTTTGAACCCCTACCTCGTGGTTAACGGAGCAGGATATCACAACCAACGACCGGTGTTCTTAGTTTGAAAACCCACCCCGTTGCTAGCGTAGTGGGAAATCACATCAACACCTTATTCCTAATATGGCTAAGGATTAGTGTCTTAGTTTGAACCCTCACCTAGACCTTTCTTCTAAGTGAGATATCACGACACACCAAATCCCTAGAAGTAAAGACGTCTTAGTTTGAACCCCCACCTCGTGGTTAACGGAGTGGGATATCACGACACATCTTTTACTTGCTCCATAATATCAACTGCATGCTTCATTGGCAAAATTTCAATATTCATGCATTTTTGCATTCACATTTCATTCATGCTTCTTTGGCATTTATCTTTTAAATCACTACAAAATCTCGCTTTTGAAAACTCAAGTTACAAATTTGAAGCTTTTTCTGAAAACATCGATTGACTTAGTTGAATTAAATTGAGTACGTATGATTAGGTGGATTAGAAAGAATTCAGGGAGGAGAGAAAACCACAAGTTACTTGTATAAGTTTTTAGAAGAATCTTGCTTGGCACATAAACTTATATTTAACTCTATCATTTCTCGTTCTTCACATTTTTAAAATTCAAAGCTATAGAATTCGTGAAAGCTTGGCCTAAAGGAACTAGCTAGGGCTCAACACGCCCGATCAAGTCAAAAATTATTCTTATTCTACCCACAAGAAAAGCAAAACTGCGACAAAACACTTATTATATTTTTGAAAAATTTTCAATTTTTTCATTTTTTTGGTATTTTGGTGGTAAAAACGGGTTCACGTGGTAACAATGCTGCAGGAAACAATCAAATCGAAGATACCCCCCCAAACTAGAACTAAACATCGTCCTCGATGTTTTGAAGGGTACTACATTAATCCTAAGGCCGTTTATGAGGTATGCCAAAAGATAAAACGTTAGTCGATAAGATTAGGATATCGGATTCCCAAATGAAGCTGAGGATGTGAAACTCTTGATGAATGACAAAACTGAGAGTCTTCACAATCCGGGCAATCCTGGACAATAAACAACAACATGGAAACACGGGTAATGGAACAGACAAGCTATCTTACACAACAACAACACTTAGACAAACTACGGATAAAGCATGGGGTGCCTCCCACGAAGCGCTTGTTTAGGCGTCACGATGCTTGACCCAATCACAAGGATTATTGATCTTGGGGAAAGTTTGGAGATTGGAAACTACCAAGTGTGGTACGTTACCCGCCCCCGCCAAAGTAGTGCTTGACGCTTGATGACCATTCACTTTGAAATTTGGCCCGTGGCTTGAGAAAAGCTCAACAGTGCCGTACGGAAATACTTTAGTGATGTGAAACAGGGCCATTCCTATAATGGCTTTTTAGTATTGCCCCCAGAGAAAATTTTAATCTGGGATTTAAAGAGGATGGACTCGAACACCAATGTTGAAAAACACGGTTTTGATCTTGGAGTCATGGAGGCCTCTTTGTTTTGGCCTTTTAGCATCAAAAGATTTCTATAGGCATGATCACGATAGTCATTTAGTTCATTGAGTTGAACTTTCCGGTGATCACCCGTAATTACAGGATCGAAGTTTGCTTGCTTTAAGGCCCAGTAGGCTTTGTGCTCAAGCTCGATCGGAAGATGGCATGCCTTTCCATACACAAGCTTGTAAGGAGTACACCCGATGGGTGTTTTGTAAGCTGTGCGGAAGGCCCATAGTGCATCATCTAGTTTGTCCGACCAGGAGGCACGGTTTTCACCTATGGTCCTTTCAAGGATTCTTTTCAAGCCACGATTTGATACTTCCACTTGCCCACTTGTTTGTGGGTGATAAGCGGTGGAGAGACGGTGAGTAACTCCATATTTCTGCATGACCTTTGTAAACTGGTCATTACAGAAATGGGTTCCGCGATCACTTATGATTGCACGGGGAGCACCAAATCTGGCGAAGAGATGATTTTTCAGAAATTTGCCAAACTACTCGGGCATCATTGTGGGGAATGCGCTTTCGCTTCACCATTTTTGACAAAATAGTCGACTGCCACGAGAATATACTTGTTCCCTGTGAAACGGGGAACGGGCTATACCCAATAAAAAGGTCGATGTCCCACATTGTCACCAAAAGATTGACACAATGATGTCATATGTGTGATGGGAGTTTTGAGGCTATCTATCACGTTGTCGAAGTTTTTCCTTGACGTTGGCACGAGTCACAGTATCTTGACAACTTCTAGTGGGCATCTTTATAGATGTTGGGCAGAAAGAAACCGGAAGGTCAAAGATCTTTTTGGCTGTTGAGGTTTGCACCATGATGTCCCCCGGTGGGTCCATTATGGCAAGCTGAAGAAGAATCTCAAGAGCTCCTCATTGCAGTGATCATCGCCATGTTCTCTTGATCGCACATATTTAAACAAGTTAGGGGTCGTCCCAGAAATTGTGTTTTTAACATCTTTGAAAAAAACTTGTTTTTCTGCTTGGGTCGACATGCACCTTACAATGATCCACCCGCGTGGATATTTGCAAAAGTTGGCAAACACGGGGTTTAGAGTCTCCACGAAAGGTCACCAATTTAACGTCTCAGAGGAAAACTTTCATTTTATCTCTTTAGGATCATTGACGTTTTCATACGGGTTTTCCAATCTGGACAGATGATCGGCTGCGAGGTTCTCGGCTCCGTTAGTATCCAATAACTTTGAAGTCAAAATTCTTGGTGGAGGGAACCCATCGGAGCTATCTTGCCTTGGCATTACCTTTTTGCAAGACGATTTACTTAAGGGCGGAATGGTCCGTATGCACTATGCTTTTGTTCATGATGAGGTAAGACCTGAATTTCTCGAAAGCATACACTATGGCAAGTAACTCTTTTTCAGTCGTAGTGTAGTTCGTTTGTGCTTCAATCAAGGTCTTACTAGCATAGTGGATAGGCCGAAAGTGTTTCTCATGACGTTGCCCCAAAACTGCACCTATGGCGAAATCGCTTGCATCGCACATAAGCTCAAATGGAAGGTCCCAGTTTGGAGCAATCAAGATTGGAGCTTCCGTAAGTCTATCTTTCAATGTTTGGAAAGCTCGAATGCAGTCATCGGAAAAGATGAATGGAGTATTCTTCTCAAGGAGATGGGTCATTGGTCGGGATATTTTTGAGAAATCCTGAAGACCGTCGGTAAAAACGGCATGAACCGAGAAAAATCCTAATTCCTTTGCGGGTGGTGGGATGAGGTATTTTGCAATGACATTGATTTTGGCTTTGTCAACCTCCAATCCCTTTATTAGAAATCTTATGGCGGGGACAATGCCTCGATTGACCATAAATTGGCTCTCTTCTCAGTGTTAAGACTTAAGATGTGTTTCACACCATTGCGCATGTGGGTCTAAACGGGAGATGGCAGTTTTGGAAAGAATTCCCAAGAACCGAGATGTCGTCCATAAAGACTTCCATCGTCTTCTCAACCATGTCTGAAAGATTGGTTAACATACATCGTTGAAAACGTGCCTGGAGCATTGCATAAGCCGGAAAGGCTATGCGACGGTAGGCAAACGTTCCGTTAATGGGCAAAGTAAAAGTAGTCTTTTCTTGATCACGGGAGGTCATGGGATTTTGGAAATATCCGGAGAAACCATCGAGAAAGTAGTATTCATCCGCTAATCTCTCAAAAAAAGCATTTGGTCATTGGAACGGTAGTGGGATGTGGTTCTTTGCGGGTGGCTTCATTAAACTTAGATAGTCAATGCACTCTCGCATCCGGTACCAAACGAGTTGAATCAAAACTCATTTTCCCTAGTACCACTACCCTGTCATTTCCTCCCCTTCTTTGGTACACAATGTATTGGGTTCTAACCCCCCCAGGACTGTCGGAGAAGGGTAAATCATCAGCTTTCGAGAAGGTTTTTCAAACCTGGCCTTTTTAATACATCGTGGAATTTTGGATTTCTTTCTTATTGATGTTGGACCGACTGGTGCATTAAGTCTTCTTCCATAATATCTTGTGGTACAAAATTCGGGTTGATACCTGAATTAGGTAAGTTTCCAAGCGGATGAGTCGTTGTGGACTTTAGCACCTTTATGATGAGCGGATTTTCCTCTACTTCAAACTCTTAGCAATAAATGACGGGCAATGGTTGTCCGACCTTCCAAAAAATTGCATACTCGAGTATGGGGGAGGCAGTTCCTTGAGTTCAACTCAGTAGGTTCTCATCGGAAAGATATTGGCTGTATTAGTTTAACAAACCTTAAGCTTCAGTTCGGACTTCTGGGAGATAAGTTCCTTGACTTGACTTTGGAGGGGGGAGTGGTGGTTCATATTCAAGTTGGCTGCTAGAATAAGAATGTCCCCTAGGGTCATAGTAGATTTGGATTATATGTGGACAATCCGGTTCTTCTGCTTGGACCAAGGAATGAGAGGCATTTTTCTGAGAAAGCAAGGAAATCACTATCCCAAATGGAGTTAGGGTAGGAGGAAGAAGTAGCAACAAATTGGCGGGAATCATATACGGAGTGGTATTTCCACTCGCGATTAATTAGTAAAACAAGAACTTCTTGAGAAGTATTCCTCACATTCCATCATCAATGACGTCAACTTGTTTGACTTCTATGAGTGTAATGGGTCTCTTTTCGCCGAGTATCTAGAAGTCGGATCCAAATTGTAAGTGATGGCTTCCTCTTCCTATTCTAAAGAGTTAATTCACACTTGTGCACATCAATCAAAGCTCGACCAGGTGGTCTTTAAGGAGCATCTCCGAGAATTTAAAGGGACTCGGGGCGTCTGGCTCAAAATTCTACAACCACAAAGTTGCTGGGAAAGTGAACTAAAAAAAATACACCAACTTTAACGGAGATGTCTTTTGCAATTCCCATTGGTTTAGAAATTGATCGATCCGCAAGTTCGAGTGTCATGCAAGTTGGAGTAAGATCGGGAAGTGAAAGCTTTTCCCAGACTTGAAAAATGGCATTAGATTAATGCTAGGACTCCAAGATGGCTAATGCTATGCATTCTCCATCCCTGGAAATTTCACAAGGAATCAGGAACTTGCCGAGGGTCCCAAGTTTTCTGGGTAACTTGTTCAAGATGACCGCCCTCTGTCATCCGAACAATGTTCATTTCATCGAAAGGGTTTCGAGCTTAGACAGGGTTCATGGAAGTTCGAGCCCATTCAGTCCGTTTCTCTTTATTACCAAGTAAGGGTTCTTCAGAGTCGAGGCGAATTTGGGCTTAAAACAAGAGCATCCGTAAAGCTATCTCGAAACTCATCTCTTTGAAGATTTCATAGAATTTGTCGGATTTGTTCATTTGCTTGATTAGGCTCTCTTTTCAATTATCACGCCTAGAAGGATATGGAAGAGAAACTGTAGGTTAGTATTTGGCACCGGTGCAACAACAGGAGCAACATTGGGCTCAGGATTTGGATTACGAGCTGAATTTGAACAAAAGGAGGTTGGACGTCTCGGTGCTTCCGTTTTTAGCAGGAAGGCTATCTGGTCCTTGTCACTCGGTGTCATGATTAACTGTTTTTCGGTCCTTGGATGGGTAACACCACTTCGTGGTACGTGATTACCATTTATGTCTTCCTTTGGGTTTGGTAACAGTCGTTACCAGGAAGAGGCTCCAGAAACCGGAAGATGAAATGAAGCTTGTATTGAGCAGAGTAACAAATTTTGAACGCATGTCAGTAAAATTTGCCATTTGGGATTGCAGGGGTTTTTTGACACTTGGTTTTGCAGGTTTCTCAAAACTTGCTATCATTGGCGTGAATATCTTTCAAAATCTGTTTTGACACACCGCGGATGTCTGGGACACGGGGGGATTTGATAAGCTGGAGACGATTAACCTGGGGTCTTTGAAGTTGATTCTGACTGAAATTGGATGATTAAAATTTCCACCTATGTTTTTGGTTTGAAATTGCTCTCACGGTTTTTGGTTTTTCTAAGATATTCCCCGATTGAAATGTTAGGCTTATTAGCTTGAGAGTTCTGAAACGGGTGGAAAAGCTGGAGGTGCTAATATGATTTGAAAACCATTTGAAGGTCGGGAAATTGGAGCTTAATTGGTTGTAATTAGCTGCAGCGGTATGTGAAACATACTCAGAACATGTTGTCCGATGAACGTTGCCTGAGATGGCTGGACAGTTTTGTGTTGAGAATGGCACCACCGCAAGTAACACAACTTAGCTCAACTGGTTTTGACAGGCTGCAGGAGCTGGGGCTGGAGAGAAGCTTGGTTCTTCTTGTCTAAGAGCAATGTCGGACAATATTCTTAAGTTCAGAACATCAGATATGAAACAGCTAGGGTGGAATGGTTCGTACTTACTTGGGCAACAACTGCCTTTGCTCGTGTTATTTGACGAATTTGGGACTTGTCTCACGATGATTTTTTAAACATTCGCGAGGCATTTTGTCCAAAAAAGTTTCCACTGCTGCGTGAGTTTCAATGAATCTTGATCATTAAGTCAATGCATTATAGAATGTATCAGTTGAGTTGGCATATTCCTGAGAATCCATGGTGTTGGACATGACCTAAGTGTTCATTGAACGATCCCAAGCTTCGTAAAATGATTCATCAACCTTGCTGAAATCTGCGTGATCTCATTGCGAGAGATTCGTCGTTTTAGAGGGAGGGAAGAAACTGATTGATGAATTTGGTTCACAAGATTCGTCCAAGTTTGAATGGATCGAGGGGGTCTTTTTCTAGCCATTATATCGGGCTGCTCCCTCGATAGGAGAAATGGAAAATACAGCATAAGCTTAATCGTAGCAACATTGGAACAATTGGGGACTCATTGTGGAAGTTGATCTTGTTGAAGTAACGGATATGAGCATGCGGGTTCTTCTTTGTCATGGAACCGAAGAAATGTTTGTTATGGCAGATTGATTTAACCCATGCTTCAGCTCGAAATTGTTTGCCACCAATTTCAGGAATAAAGGATTGCGTCCTCGTAACCCTCGGTGGGTGCTTGGAGACAATTGAGCCATAGTTCGAGTGTCTGCCATGGCCTACTCGTGAGGATCTTCCTTGTGAAATGGGTATTCTATAGAAGAGGTTCGATAACAACTGGCGGTTCCTTCTGGTGGGATGGAGGGTCGTGCTCACGAGACTGAGATCGACGGGCGCATGCACAAAATGGAAATAAATAAATAAAAGAAGTTACACTAAATTTTTTTTTTTTGGAATTTTTGGGATTTAAAAATATATTCACAATTCTATTTAAAGGATAAGAGATAGAGACAAATTAAGCCAAAATAATCGAATTTTACTTCACGGTAGCTCTCAGAGAATGAAAACGCGAGTGTGAGCGGAGGCAATGTAGGAATAGTGCGATGCTTATTTCTACTTTCGGGTCGTAGTTCCTAGGAACAAACCCTCATTATTACTCACTTTATAGTTTGTTAATTCAGATGAGGTGGAGCCGTATATCGTTAAGTGACACAGAAGGCAAGTTTTTAAATCTTTGGTTCGATTAGGGAACTCAGCAATAGTTCACCGGAACTTATTATGATAATACCTCAGTGGAGAATATTATATTTTGGTATTTTACCAATTAGTGATTTTTAATTTTTATGGACAATTTTTTTTTTTTTTGATTTTTTTGGTTTTTTAATTTTTTTTTTTTATATGATATGTACTAATAAAAAGAAAAGAAAAATATTTTTGTGTTTTTTAATATGATATATTAATAATAAGATAAGTTCAGATCAAAGTCGGATAGAAATCGTAGCAAATGCCTCCCCGGCAACGGCGCCAAAAATTGATTCGTTGACGGTATATATATAAAATAACTCAAATGCAAATCTCAACCAAATGCCCTTAACCAAGGGAAAAAGGTCAAAAGCTACACAAAGAGATTAAATATATAAGAATCAAATCAATGATAAAAAGATTCCGGAAGAGATATTCCCGGGTCGTATGTCCCAACGAGGCTGCAATTGAAATTTATCCTGGTTTGATGAGAAATTGAATGATGGAAACACTGATATAATTACAACTAAAATTAATTAAATAAATTTAATCTACGGGAAACATGTATAGGAAAATGGGATCTTAAAAACTACGGGATACAATAGAATTGTAATAAGAAAATCCTAAAATTTAAATTTATACTAAAATCGCAGGAACAGAATTAGGTATGGGAAACCTAAATACTAAAAATTAAGAAAATAAATGGCTAAATTAAATTAAAAATCAAAATTAATTTCTAATTAATTAAAATTTGAAGAATAAAGAAAACTAGAAACTAAAACGGAGGTCGTTTTTAGAATGTAAAACAGAAAAGAAAACGGTAAGGACGCACCGGGTTAAACAGGTCTTAAAACTGAAATTTAAGAAAAATAGTATACTAATTTTTATATTTTTCCTAGACACTTATAAATGACAAAAGAAAATTTTATAAAAAAGAAATATATTTTTTTTATTAATTTTCTGTTTTTTATGAATTTAATAAGATTTAAAAACTCAATTAAAACTAAGTAAATAGTGAAGAACAAAAAATAAAAAGTTATAAAAATTCTAAAAAAAATACAATTAAATTAAGAAAAAATTAACATTAAAAATATAAAAATGCCCAAAAGTTACTGTTTTAAATAAAAGTAATTAAACTAATTAAATTTTAACCTAATTTAATTATTTAAACTAAATAAAACTAAACTAGTGGTTAAAAACTAAGGGATCTAACAAATGAAAGGAAATGAAAGGACTAACGGGGGTAACAGGGAATTTAACACTAGGGACTAACAAAGAACTATTAATTAAAGAAAAAATTACACCAATGTCCCTGAAAGTGGACCTCCGAATTACAAAGTGGGTCCAACTAGCTTATTATCAAAAAGCCAAAGAATCAAAGTTGTAAAGGGGCTTGAGCTTATCATTTTCTTTAAAAGGGGCAAGTGCTGAAAGGCTCACAATAAGCCAGAAAAGTAGCTTTTATGTTTGACAGAATGTTAAAAAGCTCAAAGAGCTTATTGGCTTTTTCCTTGAGCTTTAAGTTGCACAATTAAGCTAGAAACTAAGGGAAACAGATAATAAGGCTAAGGGAATCCTAATTAAGCTATAGATACCTAAAATAAGCCCTAAAATAAGCTGTTTAGGAAATAAGCTATGTGACAGTTTATATAAAAAAACAGAAAAAGTGCTACTTTAAGCTAGATTTAAGCTAAGCTAAAGAGTGAGTTAAGCTACAAGATTTCAGGGACTTAAAGGGCTACCTATAAGCTATAAATAAAAGCTAAAAGAACTAGGGGCTTAATACAAAATAAGCTAGAAAAGAGGGGGCTTAATATGGTGCTCAGCACCAGGGAAAGTATTTAGCAGTGGCTAGGGGGCTTATTGGGCCTTATGAAAATAGTCTTAAGAGCTTTTTAGCAAAAATAAGCCTCAAACAGATTTAAAAGGGTAACTAGTGAGCTTATTTTCAAAGTATTAGCTATTAAGGTGAGGAAAAAGCTGCTGAATTTAGGACTTAAAAATGGTTACTTTCAAAAATCATTCAAAGCTTAAACTTTGACTTATGTTGTCAAATTAAAGGGACAGCAACAAGTGGTGTTTTAAACTGGCTAGAAACAACACCAACAAGCACACAAATAGGTGCTTAAGCTGCTTAAGCAGCTTGAGCCCCTTTTACTTGATTTAGCTTATTCAAATTTTGACAGAACATAAAAGAAACTTAAAAATTGATTTTAAAACTAAAAGAGTGGTAAATCAAAGTGGCTTGAGTTACCCTACAACACTCAGCCAAGGTTGGTCTCATGAGTGAGCTTGTCCCAACAACAAACACAAAATGACCTCCATTTTGTGGTTAAACCAAACACCCCCTTATTTTATATAAAAAAGTATTTTAGCTGATTTTATGGTAAATTAAGGCCAAGAAAGGGTGTATAAGGGATACTCAATCACTTTAACACACTCTTAAACAATTTAAACAGGATTTAAAAAGCTTAAATCATACTTGAAATTTCGACAATGGCAATTTTCTCAAAAACTCTTAACTTTTATTTAAACTGAAAGTTGTTACAACATAAAGCTTTAAAATAACTGAGTTACACTTAAATGATTAAAAGAAAGACTTAGAATTTAAAATTAAGCTAAAAAAAACATAAAAATGGTGTGTATGGTTCGGCTTGGTCTTGGCTCTTTTATAGCAGTCCAAAGGCTCCTCTTTGTCTTGGGTTGTGATTCCTGTGAGTGTGCAAAGCTTTCCCAAGTCAATCCTAGCCTTCCATTTGCCTAGTCTTCATCTCACCATTGATGGGTTTCGGGTTGAGTGTTTTGACAGGGAAAGGGGTTATAAGGGTCAATGGGTTGTGGGAAAGGGTGAGAGTGAGCTGGTAAGGTACTTGGGAGGTGGTTTTGGGAGAAAAACAGTGGGAAATGGTGGGTTTGATTTTGGCGGGTACGATGGTGGTACTGTTTTATGGTTGCAGTGTTTAAAAGTAATGTTTGGGGAAGAGGCAAGAATAGCCCTCCATCTCTTTCTCTCTTTTCACTTTCTTTTAGCCCGATTTTAGTTATAAAAAGGTTTGGAAAGTGTTACTTTTGGTCCCTCCGTTTTTTATAACAAAAGAATAAAGAGGATTTGGCAAATTGCAAGAATGGTCCCTCTGGTTTATAACTAAAGAGTTAAAAAGAGACTTTAGGTAAATTGCAAAATCAGTCCCTGCTGTTTTATAACTAAAAGAGAAAAAGGTAAATTGCAAAACCAGCCCTTGTGTTTTATTTTTGCCTTTTCTTTATAAAACAAGTTTCAAAATTGGCAATTTTAGTCCTTATTGTTTTATAAAAAGGATTTTGGGCTTTTGTTGGGCTTGGGCTTGTATTGGGCCCACTGGGTTTGGGTTTGGGCCCAATAAGGTTTAGGCTTATGTTATTGGGCTTTTTAAGGCCCAATAAGGTACAGGGTTGGTTATTGGGCTTTTTCAAGCCCAATAAGGTTATGGAGTGGGTTTTGTGTGTACAATGGCTGAGATTGGCTGTAACTGGGCTAGGATTGGTCCTTTTAAGTCTTCACAGTCTTTGTCAAATGCACACAAATGGGCTGTTGTAATTGATTGAGGGCCCATTTGGTCTTCACAGTCTTCATAAATATACTATTGGGCTTTCCCGGCCCATCAGATGGGTTAAGATTGCGTCCAATAGTATTCTTCAGTTCCGGCTCCGGTTTGACTGCTGATTCTTCAGTATTGACTCTGACTTTGGCATTTTTGGACTTTGGCCTTGATTTTTCACAGTCTTTTCCATTCCATGCTCAGTTTTGTCATTTTGGCTTGGTTTTCTGTCTTTTTGATTGTATCCACTTCCTGCACAATACAAATGCA